>VXAW01006917.1:158013-250807 GCA_013399735.1 Tyrannus savana
TTTTTTTTTTTTTTTTTTTTTTTCCCAGCCAAAGGATACTCAGGGATCATCCAGGTCTCTGCTGTAAATTAGTACAAATCCATTCAGAAAAGTTCAAACAAGCTCTGCAGTGTTTTCACAGGTCCTGACAGTATAATTCCCTTCCCATCTGAGCACAGTAATGCCGAAGCCAGCCTTGCTTAATGACACGATCCTATCACCGCTTCCATTAACGAAAGTGAAAGGGGATCTGCTGCCACTCCTGCTGTGCCTGGGGTGTGCAATTATAAATATCAAATTGCATTTTCCAGGACTCTTATAAAACGTACAGATTTGCAGGTTTTTCATGGAGTGGCTTTAAAGCATCTGCTGAAAAGCAAAGCCCCACACAAAGGGCGAGGGGAATTTTTTGGGAGAGGGCATCATAAGCTTGGAACAGAAGGGGGTTGTTTTTTTTTTGGCTGCAGTTTTCAAAGTTCAGCAGGTGGCCCTGGGTGTGCTTGGAGGCGAGAGAGAGGAGTGCTGAGCTGGGTAGGGCAGAGGGGATGATGCTGTCCAGCAGGGAATGTCACCAGGGAGGTTGTGCCAGGGAGTGATCAAATTCTCTAGCCCTGTGACAAAGGGGGATGTGACTGGAAAGGAAATTCCTGTATTTCAATACTTCCTTCTCTGCCAGAGCCATAAATGACAAACCAGTTTGGCTTTAGTACCCTTGATCAATCTGGTTTGGTTTGTTAAAGTATCTAGTAATTTTATAGGTCTGTGCTTTTACTGCTGTGTGTGCTGAGTAGTTATTTTCATTGATTATTTTACTGTAGAATTATTACACAACCATTTTGTACTGGACTGCACCTTTCGTAGTCATTTTAGGAAGCAGGGAATCAGACTGTATGTTCTTATTTATTATTGTATGATATTACAATGCTATCACTATAACTGTCTTGTTGAAATCAATTTTTCAGGTATTCGATATTAGGAACATTTTCCAGGTATTATTCAACATTAGGAAGGAAGTTATATGAGAAAATAGGATCTTTTAGGAAAATTTCTGATTTTATATTTTTATTGTGGGTCCCTACTCTCCATTTATCTAAACTCACATGTTTCATATGCTTACTATTATGTCATTAAAATGAGAAGGAAAATGGTGAAGAAGGAAAATCTTTTGTTTGTGATTCTGCTATACTACACCATCTATCATTTTCCTTCTGTGATTTTTTTTTTCCCCTTCATTGCCAAGTTATCACCTGTCTGATTCAGTCTTTTGAAAGTAAATTTTTAGTTCAGCTAAGCTGCCATCAGAAGGCCCTTTTCCCAGGACTGGTGTGCTGAACGAATTTCAGCACATCTATTATTACTGGGGTTGTGGGGTTGTTTTTAACTTTTGTTTCAGCACAGGTCTGAAGTGCTGGTTTCGTTAGCAAAATGCTCTCATAAAACAGAATTTTTATCTGCTTGCCTCGGTGTATTTAATAAATAGTCCAAAGTTAAACAGATCCAGATGCTCACTGCAATTTTATGTGACAGCATTGCCACAACTGGTGTGTTGTGTTTCGTGAGGGCAGGCACACCACCCTCCTGGCTGATGTTCAGCTGTGTCTGGGCTGCATTTCACTGTAGATGGAGCTGTATCACACATAAAACCAACCAGAAAACCTTTTAAATTTGCCATTGGCGGTTGAGGGATCCGAATCACAACGAAGAAAAACCTTTGATAGTTGTCATCTCGCAGGTAGAACAGTGGCAAAGCCAAGAAATCATGTGAGTGGCCCCAGGAGGCTCCTCTCTGAAGGAATGTTGGGAATGCCAAGTAAGCAGTGTTACAGTGCCAGTGCCACCAGCTCTGCCTTCCCTGCTCAGAAACAAAGGGAACTGTGAAACATCCTCTGACAGAAAAGAGATCATGTCCTTGGGAGAGGTGAAAGTCACTGCAAATTACAGGCTGCCAAACCCTGTGTCACTTTAAAACCACTGGTGGATTTCCTTCTTTGCCTCTTGGATAACAGGAGAGGCTGGAAGGAGAAGGACTGCATTTTCCTTTGGTTTATTCCTTTCAAGTTGGCCGCTTACACAAGCACAAAGAAAGTGTCAGGTTAAACACTGGCTGTTCTGATTTCATATTGCATTTACACTTCCTTTGCAGTGGTGAAATACCCACTTGAATTGTTGCCACTGGATCAATCAGCAGCAAGAAAAGCTGGTTATGACTCTGAGAAGTGGGGAGCGAGACAGAGGAAACGTGGAAGCCCTGCAAGGCTGGTTAGGTGTCCTTTGATGCTGACATTGTGGACTGAGTCTCTCCCATTTATCACAGGAATGGCAGTGATTTTCTGCTTGCATGGTGTAATCGAGGCATTTTTCTCATTCTGTCCCCTCTGAGTCTCCAGGGTTTCCGAAACAACCCCACACAGATTGAGAGGAAGCACTTGAAACAAGAAATTCTGGCACTTTGGACACTGAGCAGAGAAAGTACAATGCAGAGGAGAGGCAGTGGAGTGAGAAACTCAGAACTGACACTGTTACAAGATAGTATTGGGGAGAAATTTTTCCCTGTGAGGGTGGGCTGGCCCTGGCACAGGGTGCCCAGAGAAGCTGTGGCTGCCCCTGCATCCCTGAAGTGTCCAAGGCCAGGTTGGACGGGGCTTGGAGCAGCCTGGGCTGGTGGAAGGTGTCCCTGCCCATGGCAGGGGTGGAATGAGATGGGCTTTAAGGTCCCTTCCAACTCAAACCATTCTATGATTACACACAGAGAGCTCCAATCACCTCCCTATCATCCATCCCCTTGATATAACTGTACCTGTTTGCCCATTTTTCAGTCAGACAAGTTTTTTCTTGAGCCTGACCCTCATTCTTCCATCTTTTTATATATTCATAAATGTTGTGTTCGCATTAACTGAAGTTTAATACTATAAAAAAATTCCTTTCATTTTTCAAAAGTCTTGTAGCTTGAATGTTTTAGCTTTCAGATGCTGAAAATTCCTCAGGTGGAAGAGCTGAGCTTTTGTTTGCCACTCTGGCAGAATGGGCCATCTGTCTCTCTCAGCCAGTTCCCGCTAGAGAGTAGGATATTAAAGTTCCTGTATCTACACTGGTACAGAAGACAAACAAGATTTTTCTTTCTGAGACTTTTGTTTTCTAAAAATACCGAAGTGGTGCGATAAAAGTGGAGAGCAGAAACGGCTCGAGAAGAAACTCGTTCTAAATATTTAAGCCTTGTGTTATTCAGAGCAGAAACATGGACTTTAATCCCCTGTTATACTAAAACTGTACAAAGGTCCCTGCTTGCTTAACACAATCCTCATGCACAGTTGTTTAATAGCTGTAAAAAAGGAAAAATCTCCTGGGTGTCTTAAAGAATCAGGAGCGTTCACTGGCCCAAAAGTCTCTGAGTTTCTCTCTCTGCATTTAGATATGCTCTTTTTTGTTAATAAAAAGAAGTACAACCCCAAGAAATGAGCTATCCCATGGGTCTCCAGGTGTTCTTCTGTTTTTAAACACCAGCCATTTTCTTGTTACAGAACTGTGTTCCATTGCAGTGAATTTATTGCTTGAAGACTTGGCTATCTTGATTACTCCTTAAAAATGCACGTTGGTGCCAGGAATCTGTGGACTGGTGGCTGAGAAACTGTATCTTAGAGTTTTTGTGTTTATCACAGAATCCTGGGATGGTCTGAGTTGGAAAGGACCTTAAAACTCCTCTACTTCTACCCCTTCTGGTGGTTGATTTATAATTTTGTGTCAGTGTGGTGCTCTCAAGTGGCTTCTTGAGGCCCTGGTAGAGCAAGGGAAAGGGATCCCAGCCTGAGCAAAGTTGTGTTGCACTCATGTGGTGAGTGTTGTAATCATGTTTTGAGATCCCCAGTCTGGTCCTTAGTACATCTGGGCATTGGTTTCTTCCCCCTAAATGAGTCTGGGGGTTTTGGTTGCTTTGTTTTTTGTTACACTGAATTAAGTCTCTGATTTCAGACCAGTTCCCTGATCTGTGATTTTGCATTCTGTTCTTGTGCTCCAAAAATGTTTACAGTCTGTCCCAGCTTGGAGCCATCCATAGGTTTTATTAATATATTCCACATTCCAGCATCCAAGCCTTTGGCAAAGCTGAGAGCACAAGTAGGGCCGTGTTTGAAATGCCTTCCACCTGCTAAGGCAGCTTAGGTGGCATTGCTTTGTCTCAGAACAGGCTGCCCCGTGGGAAGCAGAGGTAACTTTAGGTGGAAGATTGAAAAAGGTTGACTTTGTCCCTCAATAAAGTTGGACAAATGAATCAGCTTTCCTTCAGCTCTCTCTTCACACAGTAGTTTAATTAAAATACTGTCGTGTTTTGACAACCCTGCCAAGTAACCCATCATTTTGTTTTTACTTTTGTTTGTACTGAGCAGTTGTGAAACACTTAATTACACGTTTTCTGTGGCTTCCCCAGCTCCAACAGAAAATCCCTTTTGTCCTGTCTCTCTCTCAGTACAAGAATGCAACTGAGAGCATTCACTGGGATTACTGTGATTAGCAATGTGATGAGAATCTGATTGTAAGAAATATGCTAATGCTCAGTTTGTTTTTACTCAGCCACTTTGACGGTCTAAAAGGCAATTTCTATGCATTAGTACTAATAGCTGTGAATTTATGCTACAGATCTGTCCAAAAGTCCTCTTTGGCAGTGGAGGTGGATCGTGCCTGGAGTTCTATCAACGCTCACGCTGCATTTTCGTAGTTTTGGGTTCCAGTAAACATTAACTAAGCCGCAATTTTCCAAACATGCAGCTCTGTTCCCATTTTAGGGATGTGGAGGTGAAGGAGCAGGGACTCTGGAGACAGAAATCTCTGAGGATCCAGGGCTGGGATCCCTGGGGAGGTGGAACCACATCTTAAGGGAATAGGAGAAGGCATAGACTAGGAAGCTGGAGCCCCAGTTTGGGGTACCCAGCAGGAAGAAAGGTTGAGTTGTGATGCTGAGGTCCCCTCTTTAGGAAGGGAAGAACTGCAGACTCATCTCCCTGTGTAACCCTGTGCTGTTAATTCAGATGGGCCTTGATCTTGCTTGTAAACACAGGAAAAAAAAAATGAGTTCATTTTATTGCTTCATTCATTCACAAATGCCTCCTGCAATGGCTAATAGAGGAGAAAGAAATTAAATATTTATCCAAGCAAACAGAACAGCTACTGCATTTCAGATGGTGTCAGCCCCCTACTGGTTGGAGAGTCTGAACCTTTGTATTTTATGTCAGAAGTTTACTTTAAAGTACAGGAGCATCAGGGTTTTTTGGGTGGCTTTGGGAGAAGCTGTTAACATCTTTGCCCTTCTTGCTCAGAGTGCACACACACACACATCTGTGCACAACTTACCCTGTTCCTGAAATAGTTTGCATTCTGTTCCACTTTCTAGAGGAATAACTTTCAGAAAGAGGGCCTAGTTAGGTGTTCCCTGAGAAATCTGCAATCAAAGCTGCTCATAGAACCCCGGAGGTGAAGGTGTGTGCAAGGATGAGGGGTTTCTGTTCTCCCTTCAGATCACAGGGGAATCACTGCATGTGTGATTTAATAATGACCTTTCTTGCACTGTTGAGATAGATAAAACCTGATATTTTTCGAGATTTTTATTGTGAGAATTGCCATACATCCAGTGGGACTGAGCAATTGGCTTTTGTGTTTCAGACTCATTTTCTCCTTGCTGTGAATGAAGATAGGATGAAGCTGCTGCATCTCCCCAGTGGGAGTGGTCTGAACTGGCAGGAATAAGCTGTTCCCTGTGAAACAACAGGGGAAGATAAATGCACTGGGAAAGGTGACTCCAGTTGTCATCTTTGTGTTCTTGGGATATTTGTGTTCCTGTTGGCCTGGCTGGTGTTGAGCCCTTGTTTTGTGTCTTGTTCTCTTGTTTTCTTGTTCTGTGTTTTGTGTCTTGTTCTCTACCCTTGCAGTGCGAGTGCTTGGACAAACCCTCACCTGCTTGTAAGAAGTGAAATTTTAATACATATCTAGGCAGAAATGCCCAGTGAGTTCTCTGAGCAGGGATGACAGGGGTGGGTGTCCTGAGCAGACAAACGAGGCAAGCACTGGGATCAGTCCCAAGATGCCTCCAGAGAAAAACAAGCACGAGCATTCACACCCTGACTGGTGACTAAATGTAGGAAAGGGAGAGGGCAGAAGCAGGCACAGGTACTCATCGCAATTTAAGCCATATTTCACTTGCCAAATTACCACATCTCATGAAATTCACTCCAATTTCCCCTCCTGGCTCTGTCCCCCGTGTTTGCTGACAGATGAGGGGTTAGCAGATTGTTAGCATTTTTCACATGTTGGTGTTACTGAGCCTGAGACCTGTCTGAAAACTTTGTGGCTCCTTTTTTTTTTATTTTTTTTTTCCTGGTGTTTGTTTTTGGTTGGTTGGTTGGTCTTTATGATTGATAGTCAGAGTCTCCTGAGAGTTTTCTGGGATTTCTAAAATGCTTTCAGAACTGCTCCTGCCTCCTTGCTCTGGTTGCTGAGCCTGCCTTGCTTCTCAGTTGCCTGACATGATAGAGGCAGCTCAGGATTTTAATACTTGCTGTCAGCAAGAGCCCTTTTTATGTTTTTTAATTTAAAAGCCAGAAAAATATTTTGAATGATTTTTTTTTTTAACCTGACTACATAGAAGTTAACATTAGCAACAAACAGAATAGGAAGGCAATTATAATGATTTGTTAGTTTAAACTAGTTGAACAGATATTTGAAAGCAGAGCATTTAAATAAAAATTATAAAACATTACACGGCATTTCCTCAGAAAGTGATTAAAGGTTTTCAAGTTGTCATGCACTCACTTTCTCACTGTATTCAGGGAGGCTTCCTCTCATTCACACAAACACACACTTGAATTTACCTTTCAAAATCAATCACTGAAGTTTGGCTAACTACAGATTATAATATTAATTTCAGTGTGAAAACTTAAGACAAGCATGGGTTTTTTTTCTTCACATTTTAAAGTAAATATATGCTTACAATACTAAAAAATATGATATGAGAAATTATTGGGAATAAAAAAGAAACACTCTTATTGTTTTTCGTTAAACAACCAGTGTTGTAGTCTTATTCTTCTTATTATTTCTATTACTTCTATACCCCCTCTTTTCTTTTCATAAAAGACAGTGAAATTTAAGGTATTGTTTTGCAAAGTGTTATTTTTCTTTTTTTCTTTATGAGGGCTTTTGTTGTACTTTTAATTTTTGTTAAATTCTTATTTTGATCGCTGTAAAAGTTTATATACTGCGTTTAAGAGAAGTGTTAGTAACAGAATTTTTACTGTAAACACAGAAGATAACTATGAAATAGTGAAATAATATATAAAGTAATACACAAGAAACAATAACTTAAACGTATAAGAATGCTTACAGTTCTAAATTGTTATTTGTTGCACAACTTGTTACCATTTTAGTAGGAATTTGCTGTTCTTTTTTCAGTGTCAACGTTGTTCTTTTTTCTTGCGTAACAAAATTCAACAAAAGGCATTAACAACAAAATTTTGCCATAAACAATAAGCAGAGATATTGATAAACACAGTTATTATTACAATTAAGCTAAAAGAGCAGCTGCAGAATTATAGTGTAGCTACAAATGTATCTGAATATTTGAATTGTTAGCATGATTTAAAAGTTAATTTGTTAATATCTATGAGCACTTCAGCCTTTTGTTATTCTTGGAAGTAAATTTCCTTGAGTGTTGTAAACTTTGTATTTGACTATAATAATATTTCCATGGCTTTGTTCTGTGCGTTGTTGTGGCCTTGGATAAGGAGTTTGTCGTGGAGGGTTTTTTCAGTGAAGAGTTTGACTTCTGAGATAACATGTTGTCACAGTTTCTTTTGAAGATGTTATTGGACAGCTGTTTCTGAATTTTCTTCAGTTTGTGAGGTTTTTTTTACAGTCTCTTTTAGTATTATGAAAATTGTTTTCCAAGCATTTAAAGTTTTTACAGAGTGTCTCCAGCAAGGATAGCATTTGCTAGAGCAGAACCAATTTTTGCCCATTCTATACAGGTCATAATTTCTGGGACAGGGTCTATATTTTTATAGATCCATTTGGTTAAAGCCTTCAGAGACCTTTTGTTTAAAGGACAACCATTTTTTCTGAATTAAATTCTTCAAATAATTGCACATCTCAGCTTCTTCCCTTGAAGGGCGAGCTCCCATATTGGTGCCTTCTAGTTTTATCTTGGGGGTTTTGGACAGGGGGCAGGATAGGGAAGGTTACATGGCTGTGAATTGTCCAGTGAACACACACTAGATAGTTTTCTTTTGATATGCATAGAACTGAAATGTAAGCAGAAGTTTGTGTGAGCTGATGTTCTGTTAGAGTCACTGAAGTGCCTGAATTTCAGCTTTTGAAATATCCCTACACGTTATGCTATCCTCAGATGGCTAAAAGCTGCTGTTCTTATTCATTTTGTGACTTGTGTAGCTCCTGGTGGCTTGGCTTCCTATTTTTGTTTAAGATATGGCAATTTTAATTGATGAGGGATTGTAAAGCATTTCGTGTTCTTCAAAAAATGGGCACTAAATGAATTCAATTATAACCTCCTCCAAGAGAAGTGGCAGAGTTATGTGCTTTCATGTATAAGCAGACAAAGTCCTTCTGTTGGTTTATTTATGAAAACAATCTGGAGAGAAGAAGGGAAGTTTAGGCTTGCAGCAGACAACAGCAGACACTTGCTTGATTAAACATTTCAAAGCCACCTCCGTCCAGAACGGAATAATTCAATTTGAAGGGAAAAGCAACATACATTTTTAAAGCTATACCCCGCAATTCACCCAGCTGGGGGGCTGCCACGCGGGTTTTTCAGTGTGTTTTGCTGCTGTGAGTTGTTTTGTGGCTGATTTTATTGTGTACATGAACTCCTGTGAGCTGTGGTTGGGCTGGGGGCACTGGGATGACTCAGTTTGCCTCAGTGCTGGGTCTAGTCTGGCACAGACCTAGGACAACTGTGTCCCATTGACAGTGAGGTGAAGGCTGCTCTAAAGCTTCACAGGGGTTGGGAATGACCACTGACAGTTCATGGAAGCTGACTTCAATAATTGATGGGTTTAAAACAATAGGAAAAACCCATCCCCTAATTTGGGATGCTAATTACAGCGTGAATAGTCACATGAGCCGTTCTGTGGAAGGTGTTCCCCCTGCTGCTGAGGCTGTGAGAGCCCAACAGCAGGCAGGAAACGTCCCGTCAGCCGGTGTTCCACATGAATTCATCAGCAGAGTTCTGACACGGACCCAAACACCCCCACAGTGTCAGTGGAGTGGGGGTGCCACGTTTGTGAACTTCCAGCAGGGAAGGACAGCAGGGATCTTTAGAGCAAGACAAAGGATGTGATGAAAACGAGCTGAAATCTCCAGTGGCCAGAGGTGTGTTGCTCGTTACTGTGGAAGGGGGCAGAGAACACTTTTGCACTCCCAGAGAGTGTGTTCAGTGACTTCACCAAGGTCTCAGCTCAGCCTTCAGCTGCCTCTCCAGGGAGCCCGTGCAGTCCCTCCCAGCAGAGGGTGATACATCACTGACGGGAAATTCTGAAAGTAAAGCAAAGGAACGAAACAATTCAGCAACAACAACAGCAACAGCGATCCCTGAAGTCATGAGGCACCAGTGTTAGTACCTACAGGACATGCTTTGGGCTCTCTCCGTGCTGCTGCCCCTGCTCCTTTCTCACCGTGCCCCACATTCTCCCTGTGCCCCAGCTGAGGCTCCAGCTGCCAACACACAGATGTGGATTCCTTGGAAGTGCATGCACAGCATCCTCATCCCAGCCTGAGAGGCAGGGAGGGGCAACATCTTGTATTTGTTGTTCCACTTTCCCTGCCAAAGCTCTTGTTCCTCTCCCAGCAGAATTCTGTAGTGCACAGGGACAGGACAGGACGTGGATGTGTAATCCTTGGAAGGGAGCAGCGAGGCAGTGGGAGGATTTGTGTGAGGATAAAGAGGAGGAGGATCCCTTTGTCAGAGATGTTCAGCGTGGAGAAGTGGCACCTCTTCTGGCAGGGTGCAGCAGGAGATCAGTGAGGGACTGAGACCCCATCTAAAGTCAAGGAAATAGTTATGACCCTTTCCAAAAGATGTTTTTTGCTTGTGATCCCTGGTGATTTGAGCACTCCTTTGTGTCTGTGCACACCATGAAGACTGCAAGACACATTTCACTGGAGCAGTGTGTGCAGATAGAGGAGCTGGATCTCACCATGCTGTTCATTTAGTTTCCAAATAAGAACCTTGCCTTGTAGCAGCAAAGCTGTGCTGTCACAGGTTCTTTTTTCCCCCACCTCGCTCCCACCTCACCCACGTAAGGAACCGGGATTTGGGTCAAGTGCTTCTGAAGTCAGCTATCCATATGGATTGGGTGTCTGTGGGAACATGAATGTTTAATCAGACATTTGTTAGCAAGCTAAAGAGGTGACATTATGCCAAGCACTGTGCTGTCAGAACATTCCCTGCCTGCTATTGCCATGGCAACCAGCAACAAATACCTGCTTGTTTCGTGTTAGCATCCGAGCTGAAGGAAAACCTCCAAAGGATAAATTCTGCACATCTAGTGTCTGGGATGGAACCAGGAAAAGGTACTACCATCTTCTAAACCTGTTTGTCTGCCTGACTGATAGGTTTCTGCAGGAGCTCTTTCTGTCAGTCATCAATGAGCAGAAATGGATGGCACATCCATTAACCAGCCACATGGGCTGAGTTTTAATTGAAGTCACTGGGCAAAAATATTCATCATTTCTCAAGAGCTGGCCCAAATATGTTCATTAAAAACTCAGTGAAGCATGCATATATTTCAAATAGCAAAATAACTGGGAGCCAAGTGCTCCCTCTGAGGAATACATCGCTTCCAGTATTAATTCCACTGGTTCTGCTGCTGAAGAGGATAGTGGCCTGGCTGGCCCCTCAGTAGCTATTCAACAAACCACAAAAGAAAGTCTATTTCTGCTGGACTACTTGAAAATTCCCTCATATCAATGTTTCATGGCATCTCCTAGGAGGCCTGGGGACAGGCTTGTGTTAGGGATTCCTCTGGCAGAGCCCAGCTTTCTCTGAAGGAGCCTCAGCCTCCATCTAACCCACCTGCAGGCTGAAGATCACACAGTGGCTGTTGCACGGGAGGGTTTCCAGGCATTCCTGTGTTCTTTGCATCCGTGCCTTTTTCCCTTCTCCCTCATCCTCGGAGCAGCTCTTTAGAAGCAGCTCAGAAGAGGAATAAAGAAGGAAGATAATTCCCAGTGACCTCCTTGTCTTCCTCCCTCACCAAAGATCTGTGCTAGGTAAGAAGGTGACGCAAGATTAATGTTTCCAACTTCCCCCACGTTCCCCATCCACCTTCCTGCCTCGCTCCTGGGAGGAGCCTGGGAAAACCCACAGCCTTGGGGAGCCTCATCTCCCCGTCATGAGGGAGCAGCTGAAGCATTAGAGCCAGCTGTTTAAACCCTGCTGGCTCTGGTGTGGAGCTGGCAGGTGCAGCAGAGCTACCTGGGCCCCCGAGCAGATGCTGTGCTTTCTGACTGCAGGTTCAGGCCACGGGGAAAAGGCACCTGCCAGCGCAGCCAAGGCTGCTCTGCCTCACAGGCAGCTGTGGCTGGCAAAGCTCCCACTGATTCACAGCTCCTGGAACACACACACAGCTGCAGAAACGAGCAAAGGAAGCTTGGTTTTAAATTTGTATTTTCTACAGATTAATGAGACCGAGAAGGCTCGCTGAGAATACCTGAAGATTTTGACTACTTGATCTTAAACAGCTCTTAAGATTTGTTCCTCCTGTCGTATCTGTCTCTGGCAGGAAATTAGTGGGTAGTCTTTTATTGCTAGATTGTATTGTTTTAGGCAGTTCTGTGTCATAACCTGTCCTGTCAAGAGTCTGAAACTAAGATGGGTAGGATATGTAGGCACAGTTTTGATCTTGGGGTGCTGCAGAGTCAGAGAAAACCTGGTGCACTGGCAGGGGAAGCTGTACATGTCTTATGTGCTCTTGCCTTGGACACTTTTGTTTAATTGAATGTCAGCTATTTTCTTGCACTACCCTGTCCTTCAGCCCTCATTCTTTCAACAAAATCCCTCAGTACATTTGGATGATATCGAGCCAATAATGCATTTAGAAAGGCAGGAGATGAATTGAAGTGGCAGTGGGGCCGTGCAGACAGTTTATCAGGCTGCCTCAACTGCTCCCTGCGTGATCTCTGGCCAAGGTCACGCTCAGCTGAGAGGATCCTGTGGTGATTACAGGTTACGTGGCACTGCTATCACCTCATGGCTTTTCAGTGGTTAAGAGGCAGCTCTGGTCCCAGCTTGATATCAGGCTGGTGCAGCAGGGCTTGTGGAAGTAAATCCACGAGGCAGCTGGAAGGTCACTTTGGTACCAGCAGGCTGAGAAATGCATGCACTTCATCTCCAAAGATGGGGTGAACTGCCCTTTTCAGCAGATTCGAGTTATCAACTCCACTGTTGATCACTACTAATTGGGCAGTTAATACGCCTGAAAATGGCTGCATGCTCTTTAAAACGCCTGTTAACAAAGAAAAATTCCGGAAAGTAAATTTAATCGAGCTTTAGGTACCTTTTTTTTTTTTTTTTAAGATAACAGTGTTCAGTCACAGGTGTCTAAATGCAGCTACCTAAATGAAGGCCTATTCTGTTTCCATGGGAGTATAGTGACTTTTTTTTTTCACTGCTCTGACCTGAAATTGCCATGTTTTTCAGAGGTAACTTCAAAACGAGCTGTAGGCACAGAGCCTTTTGAAAAATCAGGCTGATTGCTTGATTGCCTAAATTTTGACACCCATACTGAACACCCTTGCCATATTATTTTAACCATTAAAGACAATCACTCCCCAAGAGCAGTCACTGGAGCTGGACAAAGCAATTCAAAGCCGATTCTCAGCAGCAACCAATTTCTTGTTATTTTCATTAAAAACTCGATAATGACAGTGAGTAGTTCTTGAAAAGCACTCATGGAAAACAGTTCACGGTGTTCTCCCCAAAAATTTGGAAAGCCCTGATCTATGGCCAGCTATTGTCAACTTCCAGCCTCCTTTTGACATGGCAGCATGAATGCAGGAGGTACCTGGAGCTGTGGGTTGGCCACCTTGGCACCCAGAAAGTGTATTCTGGTGGAGTCCAAATGTGACAGAAGGTGTTATTTAGGTCTGATGGCATTAAAAGCTGATCCCTTGCAGAAGGTTGGGGAAGTTTGTTGCTTGTGCCACACAGGAGAGGGATGATGGCAAAAAAACTTGTAAGAATTCCTATGCGTAGAGGAAACACAGGAAAAAGAGAATAACTGTTGATATGTGATTCCTGTTTGATAAACATGTGAGATTTACATAAAAAATACATCTGGCTGTCGGCCTGGAAAGATGAGATGTGTCTATTTTGCTGCACACAGCTCTGGGATTTCAGTTCCTTGCATTGTGCACTGATGGCTGCCACTGCACTACAATTGCAGGAGAAGAACCAGAAGCATCCCTTTTTTCACCCCAGTCCAAGCACTGAATAAGCCAGATAGCAGTGTATCATTCCACTGCAGTGTGCCCATGGAGCAGGGGCTGTAGCACAGTCACCAGGCAGATGGAAAACTCCTGCTGAGGAATTTAGCCTCAAAACCACCCAGGGATGCAGCAGCCTGACTAGCAACTTCCTGCAGGAATAAAACTTCCAAGCCCACATGTGTTACATCCCTGAGCCTCTGAGATGGATTGGGGTTGTAAATGAAGAACAAGTTAATCAAATAACTTTAATTGCTATTCAGTTATTAGGTTTTTGCGCCCTTTCCATTTATAAAGAAAATTTTCCTGGAATCCCAGTGCGATATAATGATTGTTTAAGTTATTAGTTCTGTTTAATAACAGAAGTTACACAGTAGTGACTTGAAGGGGATGTTGAACACATTTCTCACACGCTGTATTTGTCATACTCTGTAATTCTGGATTATTCATTGCAACACCTCGTGCAGAGTTTGCATTTTCATTAAGCTCTCGTTACTGCCAGGGTGCTGCCACTGCTGCTGGGTCTGTTTTCCATCTTGCTGCACAGTTCATGGGGATGACTGGAGAACATTTGCAGCCTTTTGTATTCCTTCAGATGGTTAATCGAATGTGCTCGGGTGGCTGGCCACTCTGTCACAGCCAGGGACAGCATTCTCGAAATCCTGTTTTGAGTTAAATGGGATTGATTAGTGACAAGGCAAAATGTAAATGGGTGTCAGGATTTTTTAAGTGTGTGACTGTAATAAGAGCAAAAGTTAATTATGACTTGAGCATATATTGACTATTTCTATTATTTATTTAATTAATTACTAAGCTCTGCTTTCTCATTTTGTGTAGTGGACACCTCAACTGTTTGTTTTGATGCATCTTCTGCATTTCATAGAACCATTTTCTTCCATTTACGGATCACCTGAGAAGGAGGGTGAGAGATGATGGCTTATTACATCTTTTCAGAGGCAGTTCTGCCTGGGTCAGTCAGCCTGGCCTGTGGGGAAGGAATGTGCAGAAATCCTTGTGGGGGGACAAGGACAAGATCTTTCAGGTCCTTTCTCCTATTTGCAGGGGTTTCACTGAAGGTGTTTGCAGGAGTGATTCTTTCAGGTGAAAAGAGTAAGTGCTTTTCTGGGATGGCCTGTGCTTTGTTTGCAGCCACTGAATATTCTGTTCTGAAATTGCTTTATATCCACGTGAAGCTGTTTTTATCAAGGTTCTTCTTTTCCTTTGTACCCCTGAACATTGTTAAACGTGCCCTGGCATTCCCTGTTGTTTCAGTTAGGCACTTGTTATTCAGTGAGCTTTGCAGTCCTTGAGCCTCCGTTTCCACATGGGTGCCTGCTGGCTTGGGGATTGCTCTGCACTGACACCTTTCCACATAAAGGGAGATACCCAGCTGACCATGTTTGGTTTATTTTACTCTCCCTTTTGTATCACTTCCCAGGCAGCTTCTCAAAGTAGTTCTTTTGATCTGTTGTTGCTGTTAAGTTCTGTCCTTGGATACATATGCATAAGAGTCAGAAAAACCATCACGTAAATCAGACACTGAGTCTGGGTCCTGAAATGTGTCTTTTTGAAGCTTTTGCACTGAAACTCTTCTTGTGTTGTTCAGCCAGGATGCAACAAAGTGCCACTGAACAGACCCTCAGCCAGTGCTGTGCTGACTTCCTGGGCCAGTTTTACTGGTGCCACCACGTTACCAGCAGAGAACAAAAATTTCTCCTTCCCAGGAAGCAGTCAAATGTCTTTTTGCTTGCATCTTCTTTAGATGCTTGAAAGGCTGTGGGAAAAAATAAAATTGTCAGAAGAGCAATGATGTGTTTTTTTTTTTCCCTGTAGTGTCATAGGCAGTAACACTGAGAAATCACCTGATTCAGAAATGCTACAAAAGCTGCTTATTTTGATAGCTTTCCAATAACAAGCACGATTATTAGGTGTGAGGCTGTAATCAGCATTTGCAGCTAGAAGCCAGTTTTCCCCCTGCTTTCATTTTTCACCTAATGTAACGTAATTTGTGACAACCAGGTTAATCTCTCCACTTCACACCCAATGAAGAGAAGTCCAGGTTCAGGATCAGTATACTTTATTCCCTAACATGTCTCAAAATGCTTACACAGATTGAGCCCGTCCTGAGTTTGAGGATATGTGATGGATCCCTGGGGCATGAGGAGATGAAGGGTTTATTTTCCTGCCTGAGAGTCAAAATACTGATGCCACACAATGGAAACTTGCTTAGCTCCAAAAGGATTACAGGCACTTCCAGGGATTTTAATCCAGGGAGGATTCCTAATTACTGTAATAGTGGTTTTTCTTGCAATAGTTCCTAAACCCTTGCTGACCAAAAAGTGTTGGGTATGCAAACCAATTCAAAGGATTCAGTTTTAAGGGGCTTCATAATTAACCTATAACTGAACATGTAGTTGATAAAAGGCCTACTGCACTGTACATATATGACTGTAGGGAAGGGAATTGGTGTAACAAACCCTTTTGGAAGGTTTTGTTTTAGTGCAGACACTGACTGAGGATAAATTCTGACTTGAGCAGAACGTGGGGTGGTGCAGTGACTGCAGTATAAACACCAGTCTTGTCTAGTTTTGTGTTAATTCTATTTAAAGGTACAGTTTATAATTGACTTTTAACGATAGTGATCCCCTCCCACATTCTGAAGTTGCCTCTGATTCATGCAAAAATTCCAGACTGTAGAGTGTGAGTCACATCACAAGGTTGACATGGGGTTTTTTTGTTGGTTTGTTGGTTTTTCCCAAAAAAACCCCAAGCAAACCCGAAACACCTGTATCCACAGTTGACCCAAAAGACTGATTCAGATGTAGACCCCCCCCAAACTAAGTTAATCTAATATTAGATGTGAAGAAGCCCACCACAAGTTGTCCATTTTGCCATTTCCCTGGGTGGAATCTCCCTTTTATTGCTTGCAGCCAGTTCAGCCTCTCGTGTATCTTGAATTATATTGTAGATCTTCCCATATGCTTTTTTGATACTGCTTTTTGTCAGGTGAAATCCCTTTGTTCAGAGAAAAATGACTACAGGAATAGAAACACTCATTATCAATCTTTACTCTGCCTAAGCAGTGGGATGTAAGATGAGGAGTATTTCATGTTTCTGAAGATTAGCCAACCTCTAATTATCGGAGCTTAGGAGGAGAGATCTTTAGGAAGCAGGTAATTTCAAACCCCCATGATTTCCTGTGTCTTTTGATACCTGCATTTGGAGAGAGAAGATATGTGAACTGCGTTGAAAATCTCTATGCAACTTGTTTTTAAACATTTTTGTAACTCTGGAATATTATGAGGATTCAAGATTTAATCCCTGCACTTGTTTGCATAAAGTAGCTGTCCTATCATAGCTGGATTATTTAAATTTCTTTTTTTTAAGAAACATTTTGGTGTGGGTTTAACACACATGCCAATATTTTTTATTTACATTTCTGAGCAAGCTTACAGATAAAAGATTGCTGCAGGTCTTGGAATCAATGATAAAACCTCCAGTTTTGCACCTGTTTATGGTAAATTTCCATCTTTTGCAGTGTCCAAGTGCAAATGATATGGACATACCTGTCAGATCAGTGCTGAGCTGTGCTAGGCTGACAGACCAGCTCCTTCCTCGCACTCTGTTCTCTCCAGCAGCATTTTCATGCTGAACGATGTGCACACACATTTCATGGTGAGAGTCTGATTCCATTTGGGCTGATTTCATTTGTGTTTCCCCAGTGAGAAGATCAAATGTCACTGTTCTGAATTAAGAAACAAGCCTTGTTTTGCCACGGCTCTTTTTTTTTTTTTTCCCCACTTGTTTTTCCTTGGTAAGCGTGCCCGGCCTTTGTGCTGAAATTTTCCTGCTGTCAAGCAGATGCAGGTCTAGGGAATTTTGGTAGTCTTGGATGTGAGGAGAATGAGCTTTATTCTCCCCCTTGTACAGCTCAGCACAGAAGTTATATTTTTGGTGCTGTATGAATGCCAGTTCGCTGCTAATTGTGGAAAATGTATTTTCTGCTTTTCCTCCCGAGCTGAAAGGCATCCCCTCACTGTTCCATTGGAGCAATAAATGCCTGTCTCCTTGTGTTACAGCTCTTATTTTCATTTTTCATTTTCAATTTCCTTTTTTGTGAGCTGCTAGATGCCTTTAATGGATTCCAAGGATTTAAAAGATTATGTTAATTCATTTCACCCACGGTGTGTCTGTTGTTGGTTTAGTGTTCTGGAAAGCCACTTTGTTTCTGGGTTTGAACAACAGTCTGGTCCTTTTAGCGTCCTTGGTGAGGAGGTTTCCACGTTACTTTAGTAACCTGTCCTTTTTTTAAAGAAGTTAGGGAGAATTTGTCAATTATCATTTATTTTCACCTCCCTCTAGCTGAGTCCACACCATCATTTGGGTGCTTTGCACGTGTGCTTTCCCCTTTGGCTGCTGTTGCTGTCACTTGCTGTGTCCTCTCACACCCCATCAAGGTACAGCTCTCCAAGAAACAAATTTCAGGGAGGAAGAAAAGTGCTTTGTTCCAGCACTGGATTTAGGAGGAGAGGTTGGGCCATCTAATTGTGGTGCTCAGGGCCATCACAGTCTTTTTTAGCCCTTGACAACAAGTGGCTGTGTCATACCCCAAGTATAAGGATCAATATACTTTATAAATATTTATTTATAAATATTATATTTTTTGGCTCATAGGATTTGTAGATTTTTCATGGAACTCTTAACATCAAGTGAGAAAGTGAGGGAGAAGGAAAGATGCCCCTGATTAAGATCACCTCGTTTTGTCCTTTAAAAATACCATTTAGGATTTTCCTAATTATCATTTCCCAAGTGACATAGCATTTTATTTCAGTGCCAACTTTGTATTTCTGGGAAATTTGAGGGGTCTGCCAGAATAGTTACGACACTCATGGGCATTCAAAGGGCTGAAATTGCTCCAGCAGGTTCAACAGCAGCTGCAAATGCTGAGGGTGGCAGTGAAGATGGTGGCAGCCAGTCTGCACTGACATTTGGGTGAGATCTGGGCACCTCTTAGCTGATGGTAGACAGTGACTCAGAATCTGGTTTCCAGTTCATTTCGTAGTCAAAAAAGTCCTTCCTGCAACTGAGATCTGAATCAGTTGTACTCTCAGGGTCTCTCTTACCCTTTATTTTGTGTCTCACAAAATTCTCCTGTAACATTGTTGCTGCCCACGAGGAGATTGTCATTGATTTCACATAACAATAATGGGGCAGTTTTGCTGACTGCTTTTCAAGCAGTGAAACAGCAGCAGCAGAATGAATAGTTTCTGTCCCTCAGCCCTTGGTTTACTTCATTCAGTGACCTTGTGCTTTTTGGTTAATGTCCTGGTCTTTATTGAAATAACATTTCTGTCTGCTAGAGAGACAAAGAATCAGAATAATCCACTGGAATGACATCCCTCCCCTCTCCAAGGGCAGAAAAACATCTAGGTGTTGAGACAAACTCATTGCCTTGTTTTGAGTTTTGAATATTTCCAGGGTTGGATACTCTACTCTGACCCTGGAGTCCCTGTGCCCCTGAGAGTGGGGGCTTTTTTTCCCCTCTTATGCTCAAGCCACAATTTCTTTTTCTACAAATGTAACCCCTTTACCCCAACAGAAGCCCAGCTTGGTCTGCTCCAAGCTGGAGCTGAAGGCATCATTTAGATCTCCCTCAGTTTTCTCCTCTCATTCCTTGACTTATTCCAAGTATTTCAAGACTATATTAATTCTTGTCTGTCATCCAGCGTTTGTTCTTGTCTTGCTCTGGAAAGGCACCGAGTTCTTTCTGTTTGATTGCTTTCAGCAGGGCAGTGTGGGCTTCTCCTTTGCTGTGCCTGCAAAACTGAGCACAAGAAGAAAACCTGTTCCTGAGAGAGAGGCTGAGCTGAGCATCAGGAGTGCAGCAGTGAACTCCTGTCCAGTCAGAGCGTGCAGCTTGGAATTTGAAGCCAGGTATTTGTGCCTTCTTGCCTGCTGTCATTTTTTTTTCCTATAAATTCTTCCTTATCCATATCACTTTTATCCTTTATTTCTGTATACTTTTATCCTTTATTTCTGTATACTTTTATCCTTTATTTCTGTAGACTTTTATCCTTTATTTTTGTATACTTCTCTGCTTTTTTTTTTTTTTTTTTAATGTAACCTCAGATGAGAGGAGTGGGAGCTCACTAACTAAAATGGAACACTTGCCAAGGTTTTGAGAGTCAGTCACCCTAATCTACATGGAGTGTGATTTGATTAGGAGGAAGAAGAAGTTGTCACAGACGTGCCTAGTGGGGTTGAAAGGTAAATTTAGCTGGAATTTGAGACCTACTGGCAGGCAAGAAGATGAGCTTTCCCTGCAGAGGATTTGTGTAGTTGGGGACCATTTCTTCTTGACCAGCAAAGAGGTGACAGGGATTGCACAAGGTCAAGGAAACTTTGCAGTGAAGGTTTGTGTTTATTTTCTTGCAAGGGTAAATGAGCATGGGATCAAGGCTTATAATCATGATGGAGGGGAAAAAAACTGGAAGTTTATATACACAGAGGCCCAGTGGCTCTGCCTGGAAAGCCCTTGCACCTTTAGGAGGGCCTGTCCAGAGCCCTCTCTCTTTGGGATAACCCACAAATCCAGATCCATTCTGTAGATTGCTGCATGCCTTTCTTGTGCTGAGCCTGGGACTCTTCAGCAGTGGCAAAAGCAGAACATTCTTGTAGTTGGGAGTTCATGCTTTAATGGAAAAGTAACCCTGAAGCTTTGCTGTGTTAGAAGTTGGTGGCTGAAGAAGGGTATTTGAATGTTTGCTTGTAAATAGCCACATGTTAAGGCAAACATTTCTGCCATAATGTTCAAAAATACTTTCTCTCGGTGTCTTGAGTAATTACAACTGATCTGCACACAGTTTATTTCTGTTTATTTTTGAATAAATTCACCAGCTTCTTTCCATCAAAATCCCACGTCAGTGTTTTGGGTTCTAATGTTCTGTGGCTTTAGAATTATCATCTGCATGTATATTCCAAAACTGCAGTTCTACTATAAAGCCATCCTGCAGGGAGCTCTTGAGGCTTTCATGTCCTCATCTACACAGCAATAAATTCCCAAATCTCATTCAGCCAGTGCTTTCACTGTGAGTAAATATTTCACTCACCCGCTCTGTGAGATGATTTTCCGGAGTTAAAGTGGTATGGGAGTAACTTTCACAATTAAAGGTGTAATAAACGATTAAACCTGAACAAATGAGCTGTTGCTTTGGTGGAAATAGACTGTGAGCCTGTAAAACCTATTGTTCCTAATTGCAATAATGGGTGTTTCTACAGCTTGGCCCACGTGGCTGCTCCATACAATCCTCAGTGCTGGGATGATCTTGGAATGGCATTTTTGCTTCTTATAAAGGCACCAAACCTTCATTTAAAAGGGAAATTTCATTGAAAACTATTTCCAATGAAGAGTCCTTGTATTCTTTTTTTTCCTTTTTCTCCCCCCCTGAATTACCCAGTGAAAGCACAGGGCAGTAGTGACTGTGTGCCCTTTAAAATGTGCACTGTGTGCAGGAACAAGGCAATTTCCAAGAAGCATCGAGGGCAGATTTTGGTTCTCTGGTGATCCCAAGTTTTCTAGCAGGTTTCCTGTTTGAAGAGGAAAGGGAATTTGCAGTTTGCAGGGTTGTTGCTGACAGGAGCCCCTCCCTGGAGCTGCTGCCAATGCAGACCCTTCAGTGACAATTGATGAAAACCAAATAAAACACCTTGGAAAAAGTGATGAGGTTTTTTATTTTTCCTCTTTCTTAAGCACATTAAGCCAAGTGCAATGGCTGTAGCTTCTAAATAAATTCATCAAAACTAATGAAAGCACAGTTCAAAGATGTGTGGTTGCTTTAATTGCAGAACCTGTCTCAGTTGTCAGCTGTTCAGCAAAATGCTTTTTCTTTCAAGGCAGGCCATCTATTCCCATCAAGGTCATGTTTGATACCTTCTTTCTTGGGTAACAGTTCAGTGTGTCCTTGGGCTCAAGGCTCTCTGAAACGCTGAGAGAGGAACAAAACACTCGGATTGGGAAAATTATAGAGGTTTACTTTGTTTTTGGAAATAAAACTTCACTTTCATCTTCTCATAAACCTAGATAGCTATGTATGTTTATGTGATTTCTAAAACTGAAGTGTCTTTTACGAATTTAGGACTTAAATTCTGCTGTTAAATCTCTCAGTTCCCTTCTCATGTCATGTATTTCTTTTGTCTGTTCGTTTTTCTTTTAATTATTAACTTATCCTTCCCAGCAACTCTTCTTTCAAGTTGGTTAACACCAAGACTGTTGAATATCATTGAATCATTGAACTGTTAAGGTTGGGAAAGACCTCTAAGGTCATAGTTGTGAACACTGAAAAAAGAAGCAGGAGAGGATAGTATTAGGGCAAGATACTGTCTTCTTCATGTATACATTAAATTTTGGTTAGATAATTAAGCTGGAGGATAAAATTTAGCAACTGTTCCTGTTTCTGACAGAAAATTAACTGATTTTTTAGAGCCAAGTCAACATATCTAGGGGACTCTTTGCTCCTCATAGTATTTTAACAGGGATGTGATGATGTGATGGTTCCAATCTGAGTGTCTCTGAGGATCTCCAGTGGACTGACAAGGTTTGTTTCTTCCACGTGGATAATTAAATATTAACTAAGTGTTTTTAAGAAACTTTGGCAAGTCGTGTGTTCTATTCTGCTTGAAAACAATCTTGGAAAAACCATAATATTTATTAATGAATTCTGGTTCTGTAAAGTTTACAAAAGCTGTGTTTATTATCAGCGTCCAGCCTGAGATAAAATATTTTCCCTGGAACTCGTCCCTTATCTCTTAGGAGGATGTTTAGCCAGATTACTGTCTGCCATTTCTTCCTCAGGCATGGGAGATGAAAACCCTGGAGTGCTGTGCATGAACAAAGAATGCAGGAGTTGCTCAGGACCTTTATGTGCCTAGTTCTCTATTTTTTAATTTTCACCTTCCATTATATTTCATTAAGAAATTTTGGTGCTTTGGAATGAGTGCATGGAGGGATAGTGCTAAAATGTTAAATATCATTAAAAATGCTTCTGCAGCAAAGAATATTAATAATTTTGCCCTCTTTAAGAATTCCACAAGAGAAGTGATAATGATTTGCTTTCATATGCTTTAGTTCCCTGGATGCTAATACCCAAACAAAGATCAATATATCGTGTGTTTCTGAATACAGCCTATTAATTTGTTATTTTAACATCTCAGGCTAGCGATTTCTCTGTTATCTTTGTTAATTTTCTTGTAATTAGAGAAACTCCTGGAACAATGTGCTTTTCAATCCCCTGGAGGTTTTTTTTTTGCCATGTTAAAGTAGTTTCCAGATAATGATCTGAAGTGAATTAAAGATTAGTTCTATCAGTGAAATTTAACAAATGAGTTGGGTGCAAAATGATGGAGAGTGAAAAGTTAAATCAGTGTTGCTGCTGGGCACAAGAAACCACTCTCAGAACACATCCACACTGCCTTCTTAGCGTGACTAGTCCTGAAAATATCCTTTCTCCAAAGAAAGATTTTTTTTTTTTCTTTCCACTGGTATTTTATAATGGTGTCATGTGACCTTCACACTCATAAATGGAAATACTTGGGCAGCTCCACCTCAAATCCAGGGCAAACTTGGGATGCTCTCCCACTCAGCTGCCTGGTCTTGTTTGCAAACAAACTCTTCACCTGTGGGGAACCAGAATTTCTCCTCTTTGAACCTTACTGGTAGAGAACACTCTGCTGTCAGCATGAGGTAATCCTAAATTTGGGGTTGTCAGTGGTTTGGCTGTCAGGTTGGTCAGTGCTTCACTTTCCCAGATGGCTCTCTGTGAACTCTCTGGCTGTGTCTGGTTTGGGGGGGGGAGAGTTTTGAGGGGACAAAAAAGGGGAAAACTTTGCTGAAAGCCACCTGAAACAGTTCCCGCTGGCTGAGCCGAGGTTTGTATGCCCCAACCCAGCACTTCACTTTTCTCAGCAGGAATGAGAGAATTGCAGCTGCCTCTGTGCTTGCGCTTTGTGGTGTCACTTGGATGGGTCTGGGGGATAACCTGGAGGCACAGCTACTGTGCTCACAGCAGTGGAATCGCTGGATTGCACGGGGAGCATTAAACAGCAGCTGTAGGTGCTGTCAGCACCAGGGGGAGGCAGAGCAGGAACAACATTTCCCACTGCAGTTGATCTGCAGGCTGAAGCTGATTTACGTGCCTGTTCTCACTGGGGCTGTGCTGTGATTTTACTGTGCTTGGGTGATGTTTCCTTCTCCAGCAGAGCAAATAGGTGAATGTTTCAGCAGCAGTTTCATCCCTTCCAGTCGCATCAATCACCCTGAGAATTTGCTGATGGCAGCTATTGATCAGAAATCTCGGTGTTCTCTCATCCTTCCCCTGATGTAGCAACACTGAAGTTAAAATAATAAAGAATGTTCTCCGTTGTACAAAGTGCTGTTCTGCCTTTGCGTGGTGCTGCCCTTCCCCAAGCCAGAGAAACGAGACGTTTCCCCCCATTCCTCATTCTCAAAGTTATCTAAAAATCTTGCATCTCTCCCTTAGCTATTCATGTGGTACTGGTGCTACTGTCCTTTCCCTGGCTTATTTTTTTTTCACTCTTAGAAGAGCTCTTGTAAAGATAATGCTGCCCACAGTTTCCCTAACAAGTCAGGCGAGCTACCATGAAAGGGTTCTGCAGAATCACGCCATAAATCCCCTGAACAGGTGCTATTGATTTCTGAAGAGGCCTTGCTGGAAAACGAATGTGCTGCTCGGGTCTCCAGGGGCGTTACTAAAAGGACAATAGCACCGAAGAAGCAACAGGGGGAGAAAATCAATTCCATGACTACTTTTTTGTTTGCTTGTTCTCGAGTAGATTAGCCGGGGGAGAGTGGATGGCTCGAGCTGTGTTATTTCAGCTGGGCTGAGAGTTGCTTTCTTTTTTGCATCGAGAGGTATTTGATGAGCCTGACAAAGGTGTGAGCTGGAGGCTTTTGCTGGGCGGATGTGGCAAACAGATTATGGCTTGTCAGGCTCCTTACACGGCATGTGCACATCACCTTTAGCAAAGGAGTAATCCAGTCCTGGTGCAAGAGTTACTTCAGGCCCTGTGTTCTGTCAGCTCACTCATTTGCTGTCAGGGGGTGATGTTTTTTAAATTTTTTTTTCACTGAAAGCATAGGAAAGGAATTGCATTTGCAGAAAGTAACTGTGTTATTCAGTTATCCTTTCACTGTGCCTGCAAGTGATATGTAGTGCTCACATTCACACCAGCATGCTGTCAAATGATGGGAGGAGAGGAGAAAGAAGAAATTGCTGGAAGAGGAAATGAAGGAAGGACCCAGGAAAAAACTAAGCTAAAAACTCCCCCACACTTTATTTTAGAAAGATCTCTGACGTGCTGGTGAGTTGGACTGAAATCTCCACTCTGTTGCTCACTCCTCATCCCTCCATGCCAGAAGCAGCAAAGGTAGAACGCTGATTTTTAAATGAAATTTTTACATTTTTAAACAAAGCCAAAATCGCCTGCTCTTTTCATTTACCTTTCTTCCAGTCACTCCTCGTGTCAATAGTTATTGTACTTGTTCCTTCATCTTTGGAAAGGCATTGTTATCCTCAAGGAATATGTTTATCAAAGAGATGTGTTTTCACCTTTTCCCTTTGTACTGTTGTTCTTTACATCACGTATTTCAGCTTGAGTTCACAGGAGCAGAATTTTGAGTGCATTTTAATTTGTCCTGTTTGGGACAAGCAAGCAAACAGCACCTGAAATACTTCTAAACATCTACATGGTTTTGGAGCCTATTTTCAAATGACAGGGCTTTTAAAATCTTGGGAAACCCTTGAGAAACTCTTGAGAAAATCTTGAGAAATCCCAGGGAACTGATCATATTTCTAGTCTGGTCCTTAGGCAGGCTCAACCAGGACAGCAATGTTCCCATTCACACTGAAAATCCAGTTTAAAATGCTGGCACTTCCCAGATGATTTTGTCCACCTCTCATCCCTGTCTGTAGTGATGTAAGAGGAGGAAACAATTTTTTGTTTTTGTTGTACAAAAACTAACCCAGAAAGGCTTTTTGTTCTATTAACAGCTGTCATGTAACTGTTTTCTTGATAATATCAATCTGGTCTCATCAGATTTCTGCCAGATTTTTTCCCCCCAAGACATTTTCTTTCCTTTTCTGTCCTCTGAATTTAAGCAGTCTTACTTTATTGCTATCAATGTACAGACTTTGTTCTGCCTCCTTTCTTCTCCCAGCCTCACACAATAATTAATGATAATTAAAGGTCAGTGTCTTATAGGCAGAATAAAAACACATATAAGCCCCTATTTACACAGTGCCCTTACAGACAAGCCTTTAAATGGGATTTCTCCCGAGGCATTTAATACTGTACTGGCAATTAGACAAGCGTTTAGCAATAGTTCAAGGCAAGCCTTTTTGCTTATGTTGGTTGCAGTGACAGCCCCAGAGTGCTGTCTGAAAGAGATGCTGCTGAGTGATAACCACCTGCACTGTGAGGTGAACTGCAACAGGAGTGACTACTCGAAAACCTGCATAACACTTTTGAGAAGGGAACCTGTAAAACCCCCATCCCTGAGGTTCAGAAGAAAGCAAAGTTGCCAAGAACTAAGAAATTTGGCAGTTCAGACTCCAGACATACGTAACACTTCCCAAATGGCTCGTTCTGCCAGCCTTCCGCCCTGGCATGGCACGGGAATCCATCACGCTCCCTTACGGGTTGTCACGTGCCACTTTGCACGTGGCTGGCTAAATGTATGGAGGGTTATACGAGATGCAAAGCCTAAATGTGAGTGACAAACACAGCCCTTTTGCTGATATCACTATCTCTGTACCCCTCAGAAGCTGTCTGTGGCCTTGCTAACACCTTTGCAGTTGTAGCTGTCATTGCTTACGATGCTCGAAAACTCGAGTTTTCGAGCTTGAGGCGCAGCTATGCCTGAGGAAAATGAGCATTTCAGGTGGTTCTCCCTTGTGAACTTGTCAGCTTTCCACATTACCCTTTGGAAACAAGCATGTGAAGTGAGCAGGGGTGAACCTTGGCTGCCCTGCACAGACCCAGTGGGCGTGAGCGGTGCCTGAGCGGGGGATTCACTCGTGTGCCTCCTGAGCTCATGTTGTCAGCACAGCAGGTTTTTGCCTCGAGGTTGGACTCAGGATTAGATGCCAAACTGCTCTTGCAGGCTTCAGTGTGTAGTGCAGCTTTGACTGAGTGACTGTGTCGGGTTTGTGCACCATTTCTCACTAAAGGTTTGTCCCCTGTCTGCTGCTGCTTCCCGTGTGTGCTTTGGGGAGGTGACTGGAATTTTCTCTGCTGCCTCCTCTGATTGTAGGAGGGTGTGTGGCAGGAATGTGTCTGCCTTGGCAAATCAAATCTTGCATCACCCATCAGCAAGTGTCATCACTGAAGCCATGCTGTCATTACATCTGACAGCATAAAAAGCACTGATTGCTTGGAAAATGATTTGAAGCATCCTCAGTGACAGAGGAGACATGATAAGTGTTTGAAGGGGTTAGAGATTTTTTTCAGATTTTGATCTAGACTAACATTGGCATAAAACACTTACTCTGGAAAGCACCTACTTTATAGTGGACTTGCCTATCTGCAAAGAAATACAAATGAAATTGTGTGGAAAATGTAATTTTTTAGGTATGTCATAAATGTATGATGGAGATTTGAGCTAGAAGTGGTTTTAGTTGTGTGGATGATGTAGCTTGAGAGAAAAACTAATGCTGTTGGGGAATGTCCTTATATTGCAACTTTTTTTCACAGGACAGGCTTTGGGCCAGTCAGACTTATTTGCTACCAGCTTTATTACAGAGAGTAAAGTAATAGATTTCATGTTAAAAAAGCTAATTTCCATTTGTGGTGGAAAGTTTATATAACCCTTGAGAAATATTTATTTAAAAAGCACCCCAACACCACACAGAGAGCCAAACCAAAGCAACACTATTTTAGGGCACTGCTTTATGCTTTATTTCAAGTTTTGAAATTGTGTCTTGTTTTATGGTTATTTCTTTACACACAGCCTCCAGCAAATGCCACAGTCACACAAAGCTGCCCCTGATGACCTCTGATCTGACAACACTGCAGCAGGAAACATCCCCACACTGTATTTCTGTGACAGAACAGGAGGGAGGAAGGAGATCTCTGCTTCTGTGTTGGCCTCTGGCAGTTAATTCATTGACCATGTTGTGTCTAAACTGTGAACTGGATCAGTCTGAAAACTCAGCCATGATCCCTGACGTGGCAGAGTGGATGTGCAGAAAGTCATGTGCAGTCACTGAGGTTGGAGGGAACAGCATTTGGGGGAATAGGATTTGGCAGTGACTCCAAGCTACAGCTCCTGACTGCACTGAACTGCTTTTTTTTTCCCAGGCTAGGGATTAATTTAACTCTGCATGGCTTTATAATCTCCAACTGCTGCAGTGCTCGTGGCTATGGACTGGAATAATCCTGAGCAGATCTCACTCGGAGTGGCCACCACGCTGCTTCCCCATGGCTTAGGAGCACGCCTGCCTCTGAAAGCAAAAAGCAATAGCAGGGTAAATAGATATAAAAAAATATAAAAATGTATAACCATAATATTTTTATTTGTATAGGTGTTGCTTATAGCTTCTACCTTTACAGAAAGTGTGAAAAAAATGAGGTAATGGAATCAGTGAGCAATTGCTGACCTGGTTTGATTTGTCCATACCCTTCCATACCTTCCCCCCAAACACGGCTTGCTCTCCTAAGCTGTTTTTTGGCAGGTTTTATGGATCCCTTGCAAACAGTCAGGTGGACCTCAGGGATTTGCAAACAGAAGGTTGGAATCCACACCCGTGGCTGTCAGAGTGACTTGTGTGCCATAAACTCGTTGGATTTTTGCTTCTTTCAGGGCTGCATTTGAACCAAAGCTTTTCTTTTGACACTCCAAATCCTCCATCTGGTACCTTCTATTTGGGAGGGACAAAGTTTGATTTTCTGTATTTAATGGGCTTGATTCTGATTGTACATCTCTGTTGCTTCACTGACTTCAGTAAAGGAAGAGTGCTTCTCTGTCTTTGTGTGATATCAGAATTGGGCCTGAAATTGATAGTGGTATCACAAAAAGGAGAATGCTGTCAGGAACTAACAGTCAAGAAAAATGGCAGAGCCTGGTTTGGAAAATGAAACTAATTTATTCACCCTCTCCCTTGGCTGTGAAGCAGAAGGGAGTGGAAAGGATGTGAAGTGATAACAGTGATGAAAGCTGTGACATCCCTCTGTGGGCAGGCACTAGGACTCCTTTAAAAATGTGAAGAAGTTTGTGACGCAGAGTTCACCATCCTCTGAGAAAATTCTGGATTCTGAGAAGATGTTAGGCTTCAGGCTCAAGAGAAAAAACAAAACAAAACAAAGTTGCATCATTTCTGCCCACTCCTCATTCTTGTCTTCTGTATTCTGCTGCTTGGCATCGGCCATCAGCAACACAGTCACGTTTGGTGTGTGGGGATCCCCAGAAAAGCACTCAGGTCAGCTCTTCAGCTGGAAACCGGCAAGATCCCAGTGCTGGTGTGGTGTTCTCTTGTGGAGAAACCTGAGGAAAATTACCCCCACTGTCTGATGGCAGTGAGTTTATCTTCCATGCTTGCATGCTTAAATTAGCTTGGCAAACCAGACTGACCCTGGAGGGCAGCAGTAGATGGCAACGTGGCAGGTAGAGTGGCAGGCACTGCTCTGGCTTGGGTACAGATAGCACTTCCAGCGTGCCTTCATCTGCTGAACCAGCTGGTTTCTTCCCTGACTCCAGCCTGGCCTTGTTGAAGCTTGCTGGGAAGCGTGGCCTGATTTGAGCTGTCAGTTTTTGGGTGTTGCCCTGCTTTTTTTGCTGCTGCCTTGTTCTCCCTGCCACCCCCTGCTCTCTGTGTCTCTGCTGGTCCTGCTAACAGCTCTTCTTATTGTGGCTTCTCCAAGAGGGCACTGAGAGCCAACACTGATCTGGCTGACCAGGGGCCCTGAACAGCTTCTCCCAGCCCACACCTTGGAGCAGGCACTGCACAAAGCTCCCTTCCCAGTGTTCTGGGTTCTTGGCTTTTGTACCCTGGGGCTGGCAGGTCTTGGCTGTGGTGAGGTGGAGCCTTCACCCAGGCACGTGTGGGTGATTTGTTCCAAGTTCCAACCTTATCACCAGTAGTAGCTCATTGGTACTACATGATACATTTGTGATACTGTCTGTAAAAAAAAATACATCCAGCTTAGTAAACTCATGAAAAGGAGTGTGTTAGTGTCTGCCAGTTTGTCCTTTCTGTTTATCATTCCTCCTTTCCACTAGATTCCAGCAGAGTGCTCCTCTATCTCCTGGCTTTCCTGTCCTAGTGGAAAGATGCTGACTGGAGTTTCCTTCACGCATTAGACTTGTGAACACAGTATATAAATGTATTTAAATAAACAAAACTTTAGCATAATGGGGAGGGAGAGAGAAGTGTAGATGATGTCAGATGTGGAATCCTGAGCAATCAATTCACAGCAGATCTGTGCAGATCCATGGGCAGAGTGTCAAACACCCATGGCCATATCTTTCTCTAGGCTGGGTGTGACTGCAGCAGCAGCCACTCCTGCATGTTTTTTCCTTGATTTTATGTTGTCCATACCATGGCAATCTGGCTCAGAGCAATCCCATCTGTACCTATCTCCTGCTTCAAGAAGGACATGAGGCTTTCTGTGATGTTTAGGGCATTGCTAATCAGGGATCAGTGAGGATTCTTGTGTCACTGCATCAGATCTGACCTTTGGAAACCACTGAAGCTACTCCTGCAAAGTGCAGCAAAGGCCATGACGCACACCTAAGTTTGAAAACAAAATTTGACTTATTCCTCAGCCCCTGCAGTCACATCCCCAGAAATCTGAGTTTCACCTTCTCCCAGGAGCATTAAGAACAGAAGAGCTTCTTGCCTGGTAAGCAAAGTTGGTAGAATGACAGAGCCTGTAAAACAATGCTTTGGATAAGGGACATCCACCTGCCCTCGGTTTCACTGCTGGTATTACCAAAAATTAGTGGTGTAAACCTTCCTCTCCTCTTTCTGGAGAATCTATTTCAGTGTCTTGCTGCATCTCTTTCCTGCTCCATTCTTAGGATTTTTCATCTTGTTATGTGAATCAGGCAACTGCTGGGACGCTCAAAACCACTGAACCCTTTCAGTTTGAGTTGCAGGCTTTTCCCATCTGTGCTGATGGCTAACAGGCCTTCACTTTGCCATTCTTCTAATTGTATCTTTAATGTTTCTGCAGTGACTCTTGGCATTTTCTGTTTGTAGTGCTGTGACATCCAAAGATGCCAGTGAAGATCAAAGCCAGGTTGAGCCAGCGATTTACAAAGCCCAAGTCGGTGAGAAAACGTGCTATGTATCCCAGACAGCTTTAATTCCTATGATGTGATGACCAGACTTTTTAAAGAACTTTATATAAGGCTGTCAGGATGTGAGAAGTTGTTTCATGCAGAAAATAAATTTCAAGGAAAGGAAACTCTTAATAAGTAGCCTGTAGTAATGTGTATGGCATAACTGGCATAATTCACTCTGTCTGAGGAGCATGAAGATTGCATCACTGAAGACTGTGCCTGTAAGTAAATTAAATAAAAAAAACAACCAGAGTTCAGGAAATTAAATTCATTATGAAGATAATGGAAAATTCTGATTTTCCTTGCTGCTGTAGTCATGCACACTTTAATTGCTGCCTGAAACAGTCAACACTTTATAAAAAAAATAAACATCCTCTTCTCTTAAGACACTCCTCAGTTTTCTAGGGATGTGTGGTAACCTGTTTTACTGTGACAAAGCTCCACTGAACTGAATGGAGTGTTCAAGCTGTATGGGATAGAGCAAGGAGATAAGAACTGATAATTTTGCCCAGCTTCATTTGTTAATCAGTTTATTTCACTTTCCCCAGTTTTGCAAATCAGACATAATCAGGTTCCATTAATGACATGATAGATCTGTGTGTTCAGTTGTACAGAGCAACGTTATTCATAGGTCCTTTTAGTTTCCCTGTGTAGACCAATCTTATTAATATTTATTTTATAATCTACTTACAAATTCAGAGTGGGTAATCTCTGTCTAAATGAACCTGCTGTTCACACAGAGCTCTCTTTGTTTTCTTTGAAGGAATCATAGTAGCACTTAACAGTAGGAAAATCTTAAAGCACAAAAAATAGAATTGTGAGGCATCACTGACGATGCCAGTGCCCAGAATGTTTGTCTTCTTCCAGTTCTGGGCATGGGGTTGGTGCTGGAAACCTGAGGAGCTGTGTCTGTAGAACCAATCTGGAACACATTCACTGTGTACTCCCTGGAAAATTGTAGGTGGGTGTTTGAAGGACTTAGGCACTCTCCAGTGCCTGTCAGTGGTAACAAGTGTTTTGTGAAGCATTTGGGCACACGTACAAGCCTGTCCCTGCTCACTAAAGCACTTCACTGTGCTTTTAAGCCCCTTGATTTCTGCTCCTGGTTTTATCAGCAGGAGGTTTTTCAAAGGTAAGAGGCTGTCCTTATCTCACAAATGGGCTAAGCTGCCTTATGGCAAAACAGTCCTGGAAACATTTTGTTCCACAAAATGTTAATGTTGCTCTCCCTCCCCTGCTGCAGCGCTCCCCGGCTTTAGGACCATTCCTTTCTTATCTGTGCACTTGGGAAATGCTGATTCTAGCAATGTCACTTCTGTTGTTTATTCCCTCAAAGTGGCACTAAAAATGCTCTGTATTTTCCCCAGATTGAGGCATTTGCAGGCTGATGCATCCACGTCAGTCATTACCTCTGTAAATGTTCGTGTTCTTGCATCAGCTCGTTCAAGGACAGTTCTTTTGGATGTGCACAAATGAGGCAAGGAAGATCAAACAGATGTTAAACCAGGAAGAAATGTCTAATATTTTTTCATAAGGCTTTGTGCAGAAAGACACCACTTTGAGACTGAAAACACCACAAGGATTCTTGGAGCGAAGTGGAAACTTTTTTTGCTTCTGTCCCCTTTTTGCCCTGAATAGCTGGGCAGATTTTGGGGTGGAGGAAAGGGATGTCCAGGTTTCCCTGCTGACTGCCTTAGAAGAGGAAGGGATAACCAGAAAGATCAGGGATGTGGAAAAACTTTTTAATGAAAGACTGACAAGATTGATGCTGTTCACTGTGAAGAAGCAGTAAATAAGAGCAGATATGAGAAGGTCTCTTGTCATTTGATACTGTGAGGCCAAGAGGGGCCCCTTGCCTTTGCTCCTTCTCCCATGACAACAGGAGATAGAGATACTCATTTAAATAAAAGACCTAACATCTGTTTGAAAGGAAATTACTTATTTTTTTTTCCCTGCCATGTCTTTTTAGCTGTTTCAAGATATCATAGAGATGGAGAGATTAGTGGGATTTTTTTTTAAAGCCTGCTTATTCATAGACAGAATACCCCACTGTAAATCAAGTGTGACAGTACTACAAGTAAACCAAAGCCAAAAATGCTCACAATATTGGAAAGAATCTCAGTGTTTCGGTGCCATGGTTTGTAAGCAAAGCTCCTGTCCTCTCAGAGATTTGCTCCATGTAAAATAAGATGTAACAAGAGTCAGGGGGATCAGGAGCACAAAAGACTTCATGGAAATGCAATCTCTGGATAATGCTCCTTCATAAATATATAAACAGCTTCTATGAGCACCAGCTGGACATAACTTATTACACCATATATAAAACATAAAACAGTAAAGGGAGTTTCATGTAATCTTTGGGCTGCATACCTGAAAACTTTTTTTTTTTTTTTTAATTTTAGAATTTAAGAAAGGAGATTTACTATGTGCTTTATTGTTTGGATTGAAGCCCTTTGAGGCTCCTCAGAAGCTTCTGGTGGTGGCCAGAAGCCACCCTGGCTCAAGAGGGCCAATGAACTTTGGTAAGGCAGCTGATGTGTGCTGACATCCTTTGGCCTGTTCTTCCTAAATGTCAGATTTTTTTAGGTTGAACAATCTATCCCTTTGAATGTGAAGGGCTCTTCTTCGTGAGTTGGAAAGTGAAAGTTACTTAAAAAGAGGGATCAGCTGTGCCTCCTGGTATGCATGTAAGTAGTTATTTAGTTGAGACACCGGCAGTTTTAATGTTTAACTGACATGGTGCTTGAGGTTTGGTATATTCTTCTCAGAGAACTTGCTGATGTTTTCATTTTCTGCTGTCTTTCCAGCTTAGCAGCAGAGATGGTTTGATGCTGAGGTGCTTAGCATGCTTTTTTTTCCTCATTTGCAGATGACATGGGTAATCCAGAAACCTGTCCGACAAAAAAACCCAACCGTGCAGCCAAGTGAGCTGGAAATGAGAAGCGTGTCTGGTAATGGCTCCAAAAAAATGGCAATCCACTCAAAAAAGAAAATAACACAAGGACCAGCAAAAAGAGCTCAGGAGGAGCTCCTTGTAGAGAAGGTTTGACAGGTTTGAAAACATTTGGCAGGAGATGTGTCAGCAAGAGCTTTATCCTACACCCTGGTTTGCTTGGAGGACTACAGGTGCTTTCTGATTCCTTAATTGTCGAGCTGGGCTCTGGCATTTTAGTTCTACTGCGAGAATCCTGGCTCCAGAAGGGTGGCTGCACCCATTTGGTGGTGTTAAATTTAGCATTCATCCCCCTGGCTGAGCTGTGTGGTGCCCAGGGCTTGGTGTGCAGTCATTGAAGCCACTGCCCGGGGGTGCCTCAGGGCTGCAATTGTTTTTGGTTTTCCCACCTCATATTGTGCTGCATTCCTAAAGGCATCAGGGCATGAGGGGAGAGAGGGATTAGGGGGAGACTGATGGAGAAGGGAGACAATAAGAAAGGTGGAGGCAAAAAATGCACTAGAATTTCAGGGATCAGTTTATTTTCATACATTTTGGCTTCATGACTCTGCTAAGGTGGAAATATCCTTGTCCCTTATTGTATACTTATACTGAGCAGACATCTAATAAATCATAAAGCTGGAATAAATAAAAATATATCCAGTTCATTTCCCTATAAAATATCTCCGTGCAGTGACTTGTACACTTTTTAAAAACTGTTGACAAGCTACTGGTTCACCTCTTGGATTAATCTGTAGCAAAGTTTTATGGACATTGCTATCTTTCAGTTCCAAAGACAGCTGATTTTGAGAAGGATATTCCGCTTGGAACGAGCCTGGTATTTCAGTCTGTTCAGTAGCAATTATTTTTAATTTTAATAACCTGCTGCCCTTGGAGCTTAGAAAACATTTAAACTAAGAGTTCAATACCTTATGTTGATGATTAATTCTTTGCTCAGGCAAACACACCATGAAACTAAAACCTCACTTGTGTTTTAAGATGCAGAAGATGTAATAAATTAATTAAGTGAACTCTAGTCTCCTTTTCCTGTTTGAAGATACTGGTAAGAATATTGCTGTGGTTTTGATTTTACTTGGTGGGCTTTTTTTGCTGTCTGTGGACTGAATGCAAATATGGCCCATTCTCTGATGTGTCTGATGTTTGGTTCTTTTTCAGCAGGTTCCTTCTGGGATACCCAAGTACAATCTGTGCATCCAAAGTCCCTTTCAAATGTGGAAGTTCTTTGAACCATTCCAGAGCAGTGGTTGTTCAGGAGAATAACAGGGTGAACCCTTGAGAGAAGTGAGTTAGAACAGAACAGAATCATTAGTTGGAAGGGACCTGTAATTATCCCCCAGTCCCACTGCCTGAAAAACAGGTTCTAAAACCCATTCAGATATTCATCTAAAAATGTGGACTATGCACCTTAGGCAGTGATGTACTGTTTGGTGGATTCCACTTAACCTGTCTAGCCTTAATCAGGTTTTTTTTCTGTTTATGGAAGGGAAACTGGGGACAGGAAGGCTGAAGCTTTTCCACGGTCGTGCTTTGGATCAAGTACACTTGCCCACTAGATTGAGTTCTAGATCTTTGATTGCAGGAATATTTTTGAGTTTCTTTTGCCCTTGAAGGGTTTGGAAGGCTCTGATGGCAGAGCAATGTACTCTTCAATGACAGGAATCAGTTTTCAAAGGTTTTCTGAGGCTGCCTGGTGGAGGAATTTTCCCATGGCCCTGCAAAACTTCAGCTTCTGTCAGAAAAATAGATTTCTCTGTGATGGCCTCTCCTCTCAGACAAACCCAGGAGTCTTTTGGCATGGGTCTTTTAAAACACAGTTCCAATCTTGCACTTGTGAGTCTGCAGAAGCTGCAAACATTTCCTGCCATGCCAGTTTAGCAGCTTTTCTCTCTGAGTGCTCTGTTAGCAATGCTTCAGTCTGTGCCCCTGTTCGTTGCCCCAAGCCAAGTCTTCAGTTCTTCAAGGATGAACTGTTTTGCCCCAAATCCCCTCATTTTTGCTCATGTTCCAATTTACCACTTACCTCAAGCCCAGGTAAAGCTTTCAGTATTTGCCCCTTTTTAATTTTCTTATTTCCCTCCCCCCCTTCTTTCCATGCTTGCTGTAGCTGAGACTGAGGTTGCATTAACAGCAGGTATTTGGCATCATCATTTATTGCCAACCAGTTATGTGTAATTGTTGCATTCTTCTGCTCTGCCCACCTGTTCGTTCCCATTAAGAAAATCCTACCTCTGTAAAAGTGTTAGACTTCTCGTTGGCAAGGGAAGGATTGTGCCATCTGTTAGCAGAGCAGTGCTACGAGCCAGGCCTGAAGAAAGCAAGACAGCTAATAAAAAAAGAAATTCAAGTCATAAAACGGTGAAATTAGTGTAAAGGTTTCCTTTGAAAGCGTGCTGGTGGCTGGTGGAAAAATGGCATTTCTTCAGTGCCCAGCTGAGCCTGGGAGTGAGGGAGCAGCAAACCTCTCTGCAATGAAAAATGGGTATTAAAAGGGGAATTAAGGAATGCCTGTTATTCACAGACTGAAAGATCTGATGAAGACATTGCCTGTGTTTAAATCAATCTTCTCCACCAATTTACCTCAATTCTTCAGACTTCGGCAGCAGTTGCCTCCAGAGGCTATTCCAGAGACTAATGGATGGGAGGGATAAAGGGCTGGGGGGATGGAGAAGTGCCAATAAAGCAGAAATGGCAGAAGCTGTCGAGTTACAAAAAGCTGGGAGTGTCTCAAGGTGCTTCACTTGGAGCTGACGATCTGGAGAAAGCGATAACCAGTCAATTGTTATTGGCTGGTGAGGAGGTGGCGTTGCCCAGTGGAGATCAGAGGTGACAGGGAGGGACTGTGACCTCACAGTTCTAGGCATAGGAGCAACCTGTGGGCTAAAAAAGGGGGGCAGCCGGTGAGCCCTGGGGACACAACCCACCAGCTTCACTGAGTGTTAATGTGTATTTGATAGGAAGGCAGATTGAACTGACACTGCAAAACTTTGTAAATTCCTTTTTTTTCTTTTTTTTTCCCTGCTGGAATATTACTCAGAGTGCAGTCATCCATGAAAACAAAGCAGAGGGAAAAGAAATGCAGAAAAACGCAGGGTTTACTATCTTGTTAACACCCTTTGGGTGTTAAGCTACTTGAAAAAGAGACAAATAATCTGGGACTTCCCAGTTTGACTCTGTTCTCATTATCCTGGCACAAGTACAGAAAATGCACGAAATCAGGCAGTTTCTATAATCTTCGAAAGTAGAACTCTGATTAAATTAGAGATAGAGCATTTTAGCAGCACAGCAATTTACTGAGCGTGATTAAGAATTGGAATTTCTGGCCTGAGAGATTGCTGCTGGAAGGCAGAACCTGCCCAGAGTGCCCAGACAGCTGGTGGGGTGCACTCTGGCACTGCCACTGTGTCCTGTGCATGCTGGTGCCCTGACAGAGCCCTGCAGGGTCTCCTAAGTTTTCCTGCCCATCTCATCAGACCCAGGTCTAATGAGAATTTTTTTTTTTTTTGCAGAAGAAATCACACGTCACTTAGGGCCCAATCAAAATCAACTGCTGCACAAAGAGCAGTTTAAACCTGTCTTAAAAAGTGCCTACCTGTGCAAATCACCTGCATCAGCTGATGGGGAGAACGTGGCTGTGCTGCAGTGTTGTGATTGTCTGATGGTGTGTTAATAAATGCTTAAAAAAGGTACTTGGGACACTGAGGCATCACGCTGTTTCACGTGGTGAGTGTCTTGGAGGAGCTTATGCTGTGTTTTTCTCGACTTTTTGGTTTGCCTTAATAGCTCCTATAAAAACAATGTTTTACAGTGAACAGAGGAAACCCTACCAAACAGTCCCAAAATCATTCAGGCAGCTGACAGAAGGCAGAGCTCTCTGCCATGAAGACATTAGGAGTGCCTACGTTATTTTTTTCCTGTCTCTGTCATCCACTTCACGTTGGCTTTGGAGAGTGATTGTATCTTTAAATATGAACCAGGCTATGTTGCCAAGACAACCTCTCCTCAAGCTTTTCATTTCGCTCCCATTGTGTGCTGAACCTCCATCAAGTCTTCTCCCAGAGCAACTGGTCACTTATTTTTCAAGTGGGATTTGATTTGATGGAGCGAAGAATTCCAAGTGCGTGATTTTCTTGGCAAGTCGCTCCAGCAGGTCCTGCTTGCTCTGGCTCCAGGGCTGGAGGAAGATGATGCCACTGGCATCTGGATTCCAGCACAGGAGACAGAATATCTGGCTAAGTTGCAGGTCTGAGGTGGATTCCTGCTTTCCCAGCTGAGGCACATCCGTAGGGCAGTGCCCAGCACACCCCTCTGCAGGCTGTGCCACAGCATTTCAGCTGGGATATCGATTCTTAGTGGGGTAATGCCATATTTTAGGTTATTAGTGTTATTCCCTCTTCTGTATTCCCCACAGATGTCTTATTGCAAGCTACCTTTTGTTAAACCAAAATGATTTTGGTGGCTTGGCAGGTGCTCAGGTCATCTGTACATATTGGCTGCCCTGTGGGATGGGGAGCAGGACGTGGGGTTTAGTTGAGTGTCATCACTGTTTCTTACCATGAGACCTTTTTGAAATATATCTCTGTCTAGGCTGCTCTTCACAGGGGGGAGACTCAATTGACAGACTCAGTTCAGATTTGAGTAAATACAGGCTGTTTGTCATATGGTAATATTAAAATCCTTTTTCATTTCTTGTAACATCCATGTATTTTATGCCCCTTTTCGCTCCTACTTCTCACTCCTCTGTCAACAGATCCTCTTTTCCCAGGCACTGCTTGGCTCTGGTCCTGGTTTTGGTGGGACATGCCCAGGGCACAGCCCACACCAGAGAGGGCTCAGCAGGGATCCAAGAGCTGCCCCTCATTCCTCCTGCCTGGGCATCCAGGAGCTGGAATTTCAGACTCTTTACCAAGCAGCAGCTGAAAGATGAGCAAGGCAGGAATTCATCACCCTGCCTGAGATGAGAGTTCACCCAGTGACAGGCTCATATGATCGCTGGTGCTCTGAACACTTTGTTTTTCACAGAGAGAAAAACAATTTCCCCACGAAGGATTTATTTTATTTTTTTTTCAAACACTTCCAAAGTTTCAATTATTTTTTTTTTTTAGCTGTTGCATCCCTTCTTTTCAGCAGAGAGGTACAGAGGTCTAGATCCCTGCTCCATCTGTCTCCTGAAAGTCCTTTCCATGTTCTGAAAAGTTGATTGCAGCTGAGGGACTGCCTCGCCAGTTTGCAAGCTTAATGTAGCTTTCCTGTTTTATTTACAAATGGGGAATCTGTTGGTATTTAATGAATATTTATTACTAATTTTTTCTATGCAGCTGAGGTATTTTTTTGCACATTGGCTCTGTATCTCATGGTTATCTGTGGATTAGAGGGAGGGTTGAGCAAAACCCATCAAAGTTTACTGAATAAAGAAAATGCAGATGATATTGTGGACTGCAAGACACCAGTTCCGCTTTGGAGAATATGGAGGACAAAACCTGCACTGTGGTGGACTCAATTATTTTATTTTTTTTTAATGTAGAGATAGAGCAAAAGAAGGGCTATTAAGTTCTTATTAAGAACATTAATCTTTCGTGAATTGATTTAAAGAAGAGAACATAACTAACTTGTCTTTCTTTTGACAGACAATAACAAACATTTTGTTACACTATTTTAGGAGTAAATATTTTTTTTTTTAAAAATACAATAGCTATCTAAATTATAAAGGTTTGGTGCTGGGGAGGGTACAGAAAGAACCAAGGCTGTCTCTGAAATAGAGAGATGGTGTAAGAAAATCCTATGTTTACTGCAATGGTCTCTGATCACCAGAGAGAAGATTTGGAGCTTTATATTTTGTATTCTTTTGGTAACCAAACCACAAGGGAAAATTTACCAGCCTCATGCCTTCTCTGACTGCTTTCCAAAGTTACTGCTTTAATTTTTTAATATTTGTAACACACTTTGAGGGTCAGTTTACCAGGATGACAGAGAGACAAACATCCTTCAGCCCAGGAATTTGCTCTATTTGGCAACTCTCCAGGCAAGCAGAAGACATAGGGTCACCTGAGATACTCCCTTAAATATTCTAAAGATAAATAATTACTAGGTTTGTAAGAGTTTCTGGGAGGGGATGAGATTTAAGTATTTATGTATCTATTATGGCTAATATGCCAAATAATATTCTTCAATTATAGAAGTTGTTGCTCTATTTTGAATTTCACTACCTGATACCCAACATCACGAAGGTGTCCCAGCCACCTCCAAGTAGAGAGCCCTTGTGGAGTGGCCCTTGCTGTTGAGGTGAGCCCAGGGAATTCCGTTAATTACGGAATGGGACTTCTAATTAATCCTTGTCATGTTGCAATACTCATTCAAATAAGCCTCTGTAGGCTGCTAGCTGGTTTTGAACTTTGATGGGCAGCAGTGCTGACGTGTCCTGCCACACTCCTTATGCACCCTTGAAAGGTTATTTTTCATTGTAATTCCAGCCAGGAGGGGAAAATGATGCTATTACACCTCAGATACCGGAGGAGTCAAAGAGCTCTTATCCTCTTTTCTTATCCTGGCACTGGAAATTCATGGCTTGCATTTCTGGGAGCTCTGCAGCTCGTTTCTGTGATCACAAAAGTAGGATCAAAGTGAAGGAAAGATGAGGTAGAGTGTTAATAACTGGATGTTACCTGGTTTTCCCACTCTTTTCCTTTGTTTTATAGCTAAACATACAAGAAAGAAAGAAATATTAATCATCCTTTTGAAAGGAATGAAGATAATCCTGTAGCATAGTCTCAATATTTATTGTCCACAGAATAAATGTACTCTTAAAAAAAAATTAACTCTCTTGATATTTTGCTCTGTTTTTACAGTGTTGGCATTCTTTTAGACCAAGTGTGAGTGCAGAGATGAATTCATGTGGCTTGCACAAGAAAGTGGTTTATCTATTTTTGCTTGCTAAAGCCCTCAGAAAGTTTTATCTGTCATTATGAGATCTGAAGGAGAACAGAGGATTTGGGCATTGCTGCTTGATGTTTTCTGCAGTCAATACATTTTCGAGGCACTTTAGAGCATTGATATTTTGTTAAGCAAACACATCTGTTCCCAGGTACGGCTTGCTCAGTTTTTCCAGGATGTCTCAGCATTTATTTCAGCCACCAGCTCCCACACCCGATCCTGTATTTACCCAATTTAAGGGACTCTTTTCCTTTGGTGGCTCTTTATGTTTTTGTGCTTGCCACCCACTGATTCACCCACAAACTAGATCAATTTATTTCCCTGCCTCAACACCACGGGCATAACGAGTCTCTCTGCACTGTCCCAGTTCCCATGTAAAATGGCCTTTTAAAGGTGTGTCATGGCTGTTGTAAATCTCTCTGCCCCCACTCACGCAGCAGCACAGGGTGTTTCAGTGCAGGGCTCACCTTTCACCTTTCTCCTCTTGTAGGTATGAAAGAACAGGGCAGAGTACCTCAAATTGCAAAGAGCAGTAAATCAGGAATATATTCTACTCCTGATTCCTAAGTAAATATGCACGCTTACTTTAATGCATTTTTTTTCTTCAGAAAAATTAACATATTAAGTAGCAGGGTTAGGATCAGATCATACCAACACATGCCAGGCAATTTCTGGCCATAATGGCAAGATCCTGTTAATGCTAAAGTCTGTGTGCAATTTAATTGCTGAGTAAGTGGACATTATATTTGCATAATGGCATTACATTACAATTAATTACATTACATTACAAACCTTTCGGTTTTTTTCATTACTCTCCATGAAGGTAGGCATTCATTTGTGGAAGCCACGGAGTGGGAGCTTTTGGCATCCTGAATTCCACCTAGAATTTATATTTTTAATATCATTCCTCAGGTTAGAAGCTACCATGAGAAAAGAAGAGGAGTGCTACCAGTGCCTGAAGGTCCTTCCCTTGGCAAGGAATTGATACTGTAAGATATACCAGATTTTCTGAGCAGATAAATTGCTTCTTGTACAAAGAGAAAGCAAGAAAATCCTGTGTTTTTCACCAAACGTAGAATTCCTTCCAACCCCCAGATGAGTGACTCTGAACATGAGGGGGTTTGGGATGTCAGGGGGCTGTGACCCACATCATGCAGTTAGATCTGATCCAACTGCTGATCTAAAATGCCACAGAGAAGGGCAATAAAAACCAGATTTTACACAGTACAGAGAACCAAAGGCTTCCTGGCTCACTTCTAGTGATATGCTCAGTCCCTAAAGTGCTCAGAACGAGTTGAGAATAACACAGAAATGTCTGCCTTCTCCAGGAAAGTGTGAGAAAGGAGAGGCTAAAAGGGTCTGCAGCCCTATCGGCCGTCAGTTTGGAAGATCAGTCCTCATGGATCACAAACAAGTGTTTTCTCCCAGAAGCTGGGCTTTCCTCAGGGCCATGAGATGGCCAGGAGTGTGAGATGCCAGCGTGCATCTTGCAGGTGTGAGTCAGGGCCGGTGGGAGAACGGTTTCTTCCTGAGTGGCAGATGGATGTGGAGTGAGGAACACTCCAGGGCATCAGGAGCAGTTCTTCGTGCCTGTACTTTGGCAGCCACAACCCATCTCACTCTTTTTTACCTTTCCTTATGCTACTTACTTGTATATTAACTTGTGGTTCAGCTTGCCAGATTTTGTCTTCCAGCTGTTCAATCCCCTGGTTTGTAATCAGCCAGCTTGGAATACTTCTTGATGTGGAGCCCAGCCTTGTCTTTAAAGCAGTGGAAGCAGTGGGGTCAGATATGTGCTGGTCTTCTGACCATGATTTCTGACTTTGACCTTGCTCCTGCCTCATGGGGCTATTCAAAATCCTGGTACTGGGTACCACTTCATGATATTTGGGAAAAGGGGGATCAAGTGCTATCAAGTCAAGTGAGCTGTTTTTCTAGTATGTGGAAAAATATATTTCACAAAAAAACTCTAAAACAAAATCCTTGTCTTTTTCTAACAGTTACATGGCAGACAGTTGTATGGCAGAATCCTCATTTTTAACTTTTTTTTTTTCCCCAGATTTTTTCCCCTTTTATTTCCTCCAGAAAAGAGTTAGAGGCTTTACTATTTTATTAGCTTTCTCTGAACACCTTTGCAAAACAGGCAGAATTTTTTTCTCTACTAATTCAGCTCCAAGATCTGACAGCTTTCTGTATTTTCATGAGTTTTCCAATAAAGACTACCTACTAATGATGTTTTAAATATTTTACATTTTCCCCGTGGCGAAGCGTAAGGCATTTCTTGATCTGTTTTTTTTTTGTGGGAGGTAAAAGTTTTGACAAACTTGTGGAAGATTCTTCATTGAGACAGTTTATAAGATCAGGAGGGAGGAGATAAAGCTGCACACACTTTCCCAGCTTTCCAGGCAGGATGTCCACTTACTGTCATCAGAGAGCTGGGAGTAACCAGAGCATTTGCCTAAGGATATTCCACCCATGGTGAAGCCCCCAAGGAAGTTATTTGAGGCCTGCAGATGTCTCAAAGGTACCACCATTGCTTGCCTCTCTGATTATTTTGTATCTGTCTCATTATTTATCCCTTATTTGGGGGGATACATTAAAATGGAAGTGACTTTCTTTTCTGTAGCAGTCAGTCTGATGTGTTATGGATAGAAATTTTAAAATGTGTTCTAACTGAGGTACTGGCAAGAAAATTTTCTGCATGTCAGGCATCCTCAACAGCAACCTTCCCTTTTCTTCACAACAAAAGCAGCTTGTAAATATCTGTATTATCAAAACTGGGCACGTGCAACAGCTTGAGAAGGGCAACTGGAGACCTGGAGCACAGCACAGCTCCTTCCCTCCACTGCTGCCAGGTAAACGAGCTGCTGTATGACTGGAAAACCACTGCTGAACCCTTGGAAATCCCGCAGGACTTCCTTCTGTGCTTCCCTGGGAACTGTGCCTACTCGTGGGAAAAGGCTTTCCCCAAATATTTTGACCTGGGAGCAGAGATCCTTCCTGAATGCATCTGGATGCTGACTGTTCAGATGAGGTGCTGAGGGAACGTTACTTGTCCAGTGGAGGAGGTGGTTGTTAACTTCACTAAAAAAAAATAAAAATAAATTCATTTCTGTCAGTCTCTGTTCTTCTCCCAGTGCTTAATAATTTGCCAGGGCTTTCCAACCACACATGTGAGGTGTGGAGAGAAGCTGTAGCTTCCCCTGAGTCACTGAGCAGTGTAAGAGCACTGCCTGGGAACAGGGAGGAAATGCACGTTTTTAATTCCATCTAGAGATATTCCTGATGGGTGGCTCAGACTGCAAGGTGGCCCAGCAGGACTCCTGTTGTTCCAGAGTAAATCTGGTTTTCCATTCCCGTCCCTGACTCGTGTGGATTTGCAGGGATGCACTCCCATTTAGCAGGGATGTTTGTGCTCAGTACTCACTGCAGGAGCGTTTCACAGTCTCAGCCTGCTGCCTGAGCAAGTTCTGTGTCTATTTTGCTGGAGTTCTACCCAACCTTTTGGGGGGGCTGAGTGGCACATTATACTGATGATCTAATCCTTCTTTAGGATTGTGCAGACTTACCTTCTTTTGGTGAAAATCCCTGGTTTATTCACTTTGTTCTCAAAGATGTCATCCAAAACTGGTTACTTCTCTGTACATTCTTTTGTGTTTAATTATGTTCATTCGAGATTCCACGGGTTTTGGTGGCAGCAGTGCTGCTATCAGAAAGAAATAAAGTAATTCCTTATGTGTGTGTTTTCTCATTCCACTGGATGAAATGTCTTTGGGTGATCTGACTTGAACTGATTGCTCTCTCTTTGAGGAAAAGCAGGGGTGTTACCCCGGAGCCGCCTTCTCTTCTTGAAACCTTAATTTCTGCACAGTATAGTTTGTCTAAATAGGAAAAAAACTTTTACATTACCAGCAGGAAATGTGAGTCAGCTTGATTACCACCTGAGGTGATACGTGGATGTGTAAATTGTACCTAAATGGAATACATAATATATACAGTCTTTTTATGTGTCACCTGCCAAAATGTCAGCGTGCCTGTGTGGTCAGTCCATTAGCCTTAAAAGGGACAATTTTGGTCCCTGGGCACCACGCTCTGAAATAACTGATTGGGGTCATTAGTTTGTTTAATTTCATTGCTGCTGGTTTAGCTTGCAAAAACGTGGATGGACTTCCTTTCCTTATTAGCCATGTGCTTCAAGCAATACTGTTTTTCTTTAAGCTAAAAACATTTCTGTATAAAATGTCAGGCCTAGAACACCACATCTTTTATTAACCTCCAAGGAAACCTGAACTTTTGTACTAGAAATGGACAGGGTCACCAGAACAATTTGTTCTTCGTCTACCCTGTTACACATCGACTCTGAGAATTCCCAAAGATCCTCTGGGCTGCTGCAAGCCAGCAATGCATTCCCAAAAGGACCGAGGCAGTGCAGTGCAGTCACATTGCTTTTCACTGACTGTGGTCAGCCACTTCCCTAGATTCCATCCCAGTTATTATCCCATCATGGGGTTTGTTTTTTGGATTTGTCTTTTTTTTTTTTTTTGATGGCCCACTATTTGATAAGCATTTCTCCATTAATTTTCACTTATTTCCATCTAGGTGAGGCTGACTGCTCTGTGGGTTTTTTTATTCCTCTAGCTGCTGTGACTGGGCTTTTTTTTTTCCCTTCATTTTGATAGAAGGAAGGAGCAGTGAAAGAACTAAAAATTGATTTGTCCTAAAGTAAGGCTGGGATTTCTTTCCAGCAGAGCTTGGTAGTGGGAGAATACATTCCCCTCATTAATGTCACCTGGAGACCAAGTAAAGATGTGATGCTGCAGCATAAGCAGCGGAGCACTGTGGATTTTATAACTCATCATCAGGAGTTTACTGCAGGAGAACATTTGTAGTCTTTTAAATCGGTGCCTGTTATGTCATATGAGATTTTAGGGCACTTCAGGGCACTCTGCTTCATGCAGCTCAGGGGAAAGTCTTAGAGAAGGAGGTCTAAAATACTCCCTGAGACTCCAGGTGTCACAGGATTGTCCCCTTGCAGAACAAAAAAGCCTTTGCCTTGGTTGTCATGGCTGTAAATTCAGTGGAGACTGGTGCTTGTGCTTGACACCAGCTCAGGATCTTATGGCAAGATATTCTAAAGGCCATCCACTCTATTTTCAGTGCAAATTAATAAAGGATTCTTCTGTATATTGTATGCACAGACTTGAGAGGAGAAGCACAGGCAGGAGTGCTGGTTCAGGACTTCTGATACTTCTGGCACTGATTTTGCTGTTTTTTGTTTGGTTTTTTTTGTTTTGTTTTGTTTTTTTTTTTAATAAATCATCTTTTCAGTTCTTATTAGAAAACCAAAAAAGCCTGGCTTTGAATCAGGCTCTTTCACTGGTAAGCCAATAAAGAGCAAGATTTTATTTAATTCAGAGGTATTCAAATACTTTTGCCAGGTACTTATAGTTTGTGTTTTACAGATATTCATATACTGCTGGGACTTGGCTGAAAAGTAATAATAGATATCCCTGTTCCCCTCTACTTCTTCCTGGTATTAAGGAAGAGAAGCTTTGTAGATATGTATGATTTATATATCTCTCTTTGTCTAGCGTTTTTCCTACTTTATATTAGGCTTGAGAAGCATTTACTTAACAAGATCAACTCAAATTGGTATGTGAGGCTTGAATATATATACATATATATGTACACACTATTTCAATGATGATGAAAGCCCCTGTTAACATTGATTTTAAAATGTATGATGATAACCTTGGAAGTTAAATTTAAAACAGCTGCTGCAAAAACGATTCCTGTTACTTTGTAATGTTGTCTTCAGGTCTAGCCCTTAATGGGTTTCTTTGAATGGATCAGGGTCTTTTTGTCCCCTGAATGCCACTGGAAACATATACTGCTGAATTTGATGCAAATCCACAAGAACTAAGAAGGAGATAATAAGAATCTTGCCTTGTGTAATACCCTGCCACACACAGCAGTGTGTATATCCACCTGAAGCTAATGCTCTCTTCCTCGGTTAGCAGCCTGATCCCTCAGTTAGGTATTTAAACACAGGAACCAAAGAATCAGCCATGCTTGTAATTCACCTTCTTTGGCACTTAAGGAACAGCAGAGGAAGGATTATCATTATTGCAGGCTGTGTTAAAGTTGGGAACTGTTTTGTGTTAAAGGTTGACTGTCTCCTGCATGCTTTAAAACACGTGTCCTTCCCCAGATTGCCTCACAAATGAACGTGTCCCACAGCTATGCTGAGAGTCATTAGAAACAGGGCTTTTTTCCTCGCTTTATTTCAGCCTGGTTGAAAAGAATACTGAGGGAGTTGTTTCTATCACAGAAAGAACATCACATCATTTTTCTCACTGAAAGTCTCCAGTGCTTCAGCTCTGTTTGGTCTTATTTCTGCCTGCAAAAGTGTGCTGTTAGCAAAGCTGGCATGAGGTGGATGTTTGTTTTTCCTGGCAGGGTGTACATATCAAAAGGGTTTGCTGCAGAGAAGACCCAAGAGGTCTCCTGCTGATCCAAACTAGGTTGGATATTGTACATATTTTACTTGGTGAGTGAAACTCTCTTCTTCTCTGCCTAAGCAGGGGTGGCATAAGGAGCTTTTCTGGTGGAAGTCTGGCACGTGGGAGTGGGAGCTTGTCCTGGGCTTCATTCACGTGGAGCATCATTTGTAAAGGAAAGTTAATGTGCTTATCACAAATGCTGGAAGAGTTCAGGTTCTGCTGGAAAGACTGGGACAGTTTCTCTCTCGCTGGGACCTGGTGTTCATCAGCCTTCTTCATTTTGTTATGTCAGAAATTCCAGAGAAATGATTCCTGAATGTAATCAAGTCCCAAATAGCTGTCAGAAAATAGGCTAAGAGTCATCTTGGGCATGTGAGAGTTGCTCTCAGAACACAACATGCACTCCTGTTCTCAGCAGAACACATTTCCTTTTTATGTGTCAAGGGTGTCTGTGGCTTTTCTCCATAATTCCTTTACCCCCCTTCTGTGGCAACAGACTCCTGATTTCATTCCCATCATGTTCGTTATCCGTAGATCACTCTGTGTGTGTGGTCACTACATAAATGCTTCACCTCCCCTGCTGTCCTCAGGGAATAGAAGTTTCACCCCCAAATCTGATTATTTGGTGAACTAGCTGTGCTTTGGGAGCAGTATTTTTAGACCTCTTTGGTGTTACTGATCCATGTGGTCCTTCAGAAGGACCACACGTGTCTCCTGCATTTCTAATGATGCTGATGAGTTCACTTTATTTGGGGATTTATGGGGAAGTGTAATGGAAACATAACTGAAGATGGAAAAACGGATGAGAAGTTCTGACTGCCCCAGCACTGTGCACGACACAGCTCAGAGCCTGCTGGGTTTGTTGCTGTGGAAGAAAGCAAAAGCAAATAACATATGGAGGCAATTTTTACACATTTGTACGAGCCCCTGACAGTCAGATCTGATTTCTGCTAGCAAAGACAAGAAAGAATGCCTCTTGCAACTATCCTGCCTTCGTCTGTAATTGAATTATAATCACCCCCATTGCTCTTGTAGAGGAAAGCAGATGGTAAAATATTACTTCAGAGCGTTTTGGGGAACACAGGATTTTTCTTAAAGGTTATTAGTGCTTCTACTGAAGCATTCTAGAGGTGACTGTAAGAATATTCTTGGGATTTCTGATGCTAATGCAGAAATAACGGGGAAAGGAGGTTATTATTGCATTTTTATTGCAAACTGGTAAAAGAGGTTAAATCCATTCAAGCTATCACTTAATCAGATGTTCTCTGGTTCACCTTTTCAGGGCAGTGTAGGTCAAAAGGGAGTGTTGATAGCTGAATTAAGCCTTGTCACAATAAGAAAATAGGCTTATTTGTGGGAGATTTGAGAAGAAGTTAATAGTGGATTTGCTACTTCTTGCATATAAAAGGAATATTGTGCTAATTTATAGATTTTTTTTAAAAAAGTTTTTCCTGGTGCACTAATGGATAAACGTGTGCTGAATAGAAATTTTAACACCACTGCTGGTTAGAGGAATATATTCAAAATAACAACAGAGCTTGCCAAAGAGCAACTCGAGAGGTGATTTTCCATTTTTGTGCAGCTAATTAAGCACAGAAATGAAGCGATGGTGCTGGGCTTTTCCATGTGGCTGACAAGTACATAGAATATTTCAGCTCCTGAAACTGGAAATAAAGACAGATTCAATAGTTAGCAAAATGTGTTGGGCAGAGAAAGATGTTTGGTTGGGGTTTTTTAGGTGTCAGGTGTTGCATATTTTGATTTTTCTGGAGTATTGGTAAATTCCGAGATTTCCACAAACTTAACATTAAAATGTAGTAAGCCTTTAATCTTTTTACTTACTTTTTAATCAGAACAGCAAAAATCTTATTTTCTTGCAGTTTTACCTCGTGTAAATTGGAGCACTTGAAGAGAGATGGAATCTGGCATAGCAGACTCCTATGGAACTTGGTTTGTCTTGATTTGATAGCGTGTTCCCAAACTGGACAAGTAGCACTGACGGTTATGAGATGTGGAAGTGTGAAGTGGAGGCCAAAGAAGAAATCTGTGAAACTTCCAAGACTTACAAATTCACTATCTTCAAGTGACCGCCCGATCTGTGTGGACTTATGTTAAACTATGAGCTTCATATGGTTGTAATCTGTACCCTTGAAATGTAGTCCCCCTCCTTTTGTCAGTTTTATGAGGGGTCCCCTATGTTTTGAAGCCTATTCAAACCCCCTTTCTACCTGTTACCACACTGCGGTGTACCTTCTTTATTAATATGTATATTTATTAATTTATTACATTTATTCCATATTTATTAATACAGTTATATCCCTTATTTGGTCATTTCCATGTATGGTTAGCCCCACCCCCTTTTTCCTTATATGTCCCTGATTGGTCCGCTCCTCCCATGCTCCGCCCACTTTGCTCCACCCACTTTACCTCAGAGCCCTATAAAAGCCGGTGCTCCCCTATAATAAACGGCCATTTTGCTTCGCCCCTAACTCCGTGGTGGGGCCCATTCTTCCCCTGGGCCGCAACATATGGCGCCCAACGTGGGGCAGAGCTCGAGGTCCCTTATGCTGAGGGAACTCGCCCACGCCCAACAGGGGGCGGAGCTCGAGGTCCCTCATACTGAGGGAACTCGTCCATGCCCAAGGCGGGGCGGAGCTCGAGGTCCCTCATGCTGAGGGAACTCGCCCACGCCCAACGGGGGGCGGAGCTCGAGGTCCCTCATACTGAGGGAACTCGCCCATGCCCAAGGCGGGGCGGAGCTCGAGGTCACTCATATTGAGGGAACTCACCCACGCCCAACACGGGGCGGAGCTCGAGGTCCCTCATACTGAGGGAACTCGCCCGCCTCACACGGGTTCCTCGCTGTTCACTCTGGGGGTGTTCAGCACCGACGGCTCCCGTGATCGCTCTGAGGAAGAGGATCCTCAGGACTGGCACGCCCGAAGGTGAGCGGTCACAAAGTGACTTTCGTTCCTTAAATCCCCCTCCCTGTCCTGAAATTTAAAACAAAACTGGGAGCCACGGTGTCCACAACAGAGAAGGACGCTTGTTGCCGAATCAAAACTTTTATTCTCTCGCAAGGACATTTTAGCATCAAAGTCTCAATTAGCATAGAGACTAGTTCTAGCGCTTTTGCAACAGCACTAGAAACAAAAAGAAACACCTAAAGTGCAGGGAGAGAACATAACGTCAAAAATCTCCCGGCCCGAACAGCCATAAATTAAGAGCAAAGATGGCGTCGGGAGTCGTGAGGGGAGCGCAAGGCGGGAAAAGCCTCGGCACCACAAAATGGCCGCCATGGGGTCCCTCACGGGAAGCATTCACAAAATGGCTGCCACCTCTGTGGCAGAAAAACGTACGGACTACCAAAATGGCCAAATACTAAAATTATAGTTTAACATAAGTCCACACAGCTCGGGTGGTCACTTGAAGGTGGTGAATGTGTAAGTCTTGGAAGTTTCACAGACTTTTTATCTGGTCTCCACTTCGCGCTTCCGCATTTCATAACCGTCAGGCTTTGAGCTCCCCACATAGCACTGTCCAGGTTTCAGAATGGTATTTCACGTAATTCCCTGGCTTTTCAAATAAGAGTTAAAGAATTTTTCCTGTTGTTGGCTGGAAGATAGAGGTGACTGTCTTTTTTCTTCCCTTCTCAGCAAATAATGAAATAATTAATACAAAATACTGACTATAACTTATATATATATAACTAAGACCAATGACTATATATATAACCAATGCTAATTACTATAACTTATATATATATATATATATATATATAAAACCAAGTTCTGGTTAATAAATTCAAAGTAATCATATTAATTAGCTGATTGACAGTTTGATCACGGTCAGTTGTAAAATGATTCTATAATACTGGAAAGGCAACCTTATTTTAGGAACTAATCACTTCATTCATGAATTTTATTTCTGTGAAAGTGAGAATTGAAAACAGTCATTAGCTGTGAGTCATGGCATAATGAAATCATGCCAGAGTCTGTGGAATCCCTCAAAAGTTGTTGAACAAAGTTGTAAAGTAACTAATTTGTAATTGAGAATTTGAGAGGAGATTAATACAGCGTCAGCTACTACTGAATCCATTTCCATAAACTAGATACCAGTTATTTTCACTTGTCCTTATAAAAGTATTTAAGTAAAAACATGGTTCTATACCTCATAATATTTACCAAATTCTTGCAATTTTTATCTGTATAATTTCCATGCATAAGCGGAATTTCCTCTTTTCTTCTGTGTTTCTATAAAATACACAGGAGAAAGAATTTACTTGGTAAAAGCTGTGCTTGAGCAAGTAAATAAAGGTGACATTTTAAATTCATATGTCCCATGGAAGGAAGGAAATGGAATGAAGGTATATTTTCCTTCCATGTCGGAAAAAAACAAATGCACAGGAGTACTCAGTGCTGCTCCAATTCAACCTGAAGGTAGTGAAGTAGCAGGAAAAAAGCTATAGTAGGAAGAGAAGTAATTTTTGTCACATTTTGTGATGTGCAAAATAGAATTGGAGGTGGCAGGGGGCTGTCAGCAAATGAAGAAAGCTCTTACAGAGCCTGAATAATGCTTGGTAAATGGTCAGCTGACCCAAGGAGGCATGTTCTAGGGCTGGTTATAAATGAGCTGTGGGAGGGGAATGTGTTTCCATGATGTTCATGGTGTTTTGGTCAGCTGGAATAGGAAATGATATGATACTTGTAATCGAGGTGGAAGAGGCAGGGGAAAATAAAGTACTGTAAAATAGTTTTCTCTGGAGTGAGAGTGTTTGTAGAAGGTATTGTTTAGTGAGCCAGGGATCACAGCTGAATTTTTCCCTGCAGGAACTAAGGTACTCAGGGTGTGATCTAATGCCCATGGCAGCCAGCAGAAGGATTCTTGCTGACTGGAGTGTGCTCTGGAGGAGATTCCCCAAGCACTTGGCTTCATTTGTCCTGCTTAGGTCAGGCTGACCTCATTTTGCTGGAAACAGAGTCAGGCTTACAGGGGATGAAGAGTGATGGATACTGGGAACAAGCCAGCAAACACTCAGCAGGGGATTTCAGTCTCTAGTGGCTGCTATGAAAGCCAGCCATTGACAGGAACGAGAAATGTAATTTGTTTTTCTAGCACATGCTAAGCAAGTGCCAGGATGAGTGATTCACTGTCTTCAATTTTAAATTAGCAGAATCTGTCCATTTTTGTAAAGCAGCTTATCTAGCCCGCAGTTTTGTGACAGAGGATTCTCCAGTGCCCTCCAAGCTTTTGTGATCCTGAGAAGTACTGATGGTAACACCAGTGAATGATGTCATTTATATGCTAGAGCAGGCTGCCTCATCCAGAGTGTCAGCACGAACAGAATTCCAATTTTTTAAAACATGGCCGTAGCCTAACTGGCTGTATCTTCTATGCTGGATCCTCTCCTGGTTCTGCCTTCAGAAATTTACACTCAGAAATCAGGAAAAAGGGAAAAATACAGCTGCTTCTTTCTATTTCTAAGTTGTTGTCACACCAAGAGCTGGATTGTTAATGAGAACATGGCAAATTCCTTTCTTATAGCACCACGTGCATATTTTTATCTTTGATGTCTCATTTCTAGTTTGAGGCAAATTTTATCCATCCTCCAGGAAGATGGACAAAAAACACTCGTCCCTTAAACAGATGAACAATTCATCTGGACACCTTGAGAGTGTTTGCAAAGTCCAACCCAAAAAACCCAAACACTTTATTAAAGGTGTTTTAAGAAGGAGGAATTTTGAGCTCTTGATGTGCTCATGGCTTTTGAAGGGTGTCTGTAACAGATCACAGCTTTCTTTTTGCAGAAAGTATTTGGTCTAATGCCTCGCTTTGAAGAATTATTATATCCACATTATTTCAAAGGATAACTGTTGACTGATGTGAGAAGATTGCTGCTAATTGTTGAACTGCTCTTGTGTTTTTTCTGTGTACACAGCAGGGGAGAAACAAAGAGGAAAAAAAAAAAAAAGAAAGGCTTGGCAGGTGGGGCTGAGGGGTTGCTGTGTTTTGGGTTTCCATGTGTTCAACTTTCTCATCAGCTTCAAAGACTTTATGTCTCTTCTGAAGCACAGTTGCACTCTTATCTGTAACCAGCACTAAATTTTCATCTTTCTATCGCTTCAGCCTACACCCAAGGTTTTATACAAACAAAAGCAGCACCAGCTGTGGTGATGTATATGATATATCCCTGGCTGCAGTGAGATGTATACATATATCATGTAAAAAGTGACACAGAAGGAATTTTGCAAAACAGTCAATCAAAAAGTGAGGTTTTTAGATGCTCTGTGTTCTAAAAAGGGGTTATGAGAGTGTTTGTTTTCAAGGAAGGTTACTTTAATCTTATTTCTTATGCTCTACTCTAGAAGTACCAGTAACACCAGCTGCTTTTCCCCTCAGTTTTTCTGAAATCCTGCTGAGCTCCTCAGAAGGAGTGCATTACCCTTCCTCATGAAATTGGGGTGACCTGCCCACTGCAGGGGGTTGGAACAAGATGACCCTTAAGGTCCCTGCCAAACCAAACCATTCCTTGGTTCTGTGGTCACTCTTTCACTTGCAGGTGGCAAGGAGTGTGGTTTTTTTTTTTCTCTCTCCCTGTAATATTGTCATTACAGGAAACTTAGACTGCCAGAGGGTATGGACAGCAGTCTGATCTGATTGTGCTTCTAGGAAAAGCCACCTTTACAATGAGCAGTTACATAAAATCAAAACAAAACTGGAAGAGCAAAACATTTCCCTTTTCAGGCGTCTTTCTGGTGGAGGACTAGGGATACCTGCTAGCAGCAGTGAGTCAGTATTTCAAATCAGGGACTTGTTTCTTAGCAAACTCTTCTGAGAGCTCCAGAGACAGTGATGATGTCCACTTTTTACTCAAACACAAAAGGAGTTATAAAACATTGAGTGCATCATCCTTTCATTTGTAGCTGAAATACTTTTTCTCCTGGTGGTGGCAGTGGTGGGTGAAAAATTCTGACTGAAGAGCAAGATCAGGAAACACTTACTAATTTATTTTGTGATTAGAACTGAACCCTCCATCAAATGGACATATTTTGAATACATGGGGATCAGCTCTTTCTTCATAATCCAGTTTGGTGAGCTGTCATAAAAGAAGAAATTAAATCAAGGAAATGTTTAGAACAAGTGCATTTCCTCTAGGAACTCCAGGCCTTTTCCCAGTAATTGAGTTTATATTCTACTTGGTTTTCACCTTATCATGTAAAGTAAACTTAGAAAACACGGGTCGTGTTTTTGTCAATGTCATTTGCACACTTTTGTGCTTTTTGAAGTGTTGAGAAATAGGTCACTTCCCCAGAATTCAGCAGTTAGTTTTCATGTTTAGAGGAGCTGAAGGTTAGGAAAAATTTCAAAGCCTCTTTTGTTTTTCCTTTTTTTTTTTTTTTTTTTTAAAGGCATTATTCAACCTTGAAATGAAAACTCAGTCACTAAACTATGCTAAATAGCTCATTTCCCTAGTTTGCTGATAGAGCTAAATGGCCTTTGGAGATATTTATGAAGATGACTTACCTTTCTCTGGTACACAGCAGTCACACTTCCTCATCCGTGTAATGGATGCAAGAGAAACTCAGGCTGAAGATATTCACTTTCTGGTGGCTTGGTTTGTTTTGATTTGATTTGGGTTTTTTTGTTTGATTGGTTTATGATTGTTTGGAGGTTTTGTTTGTTTTTTTTGTTTTGGTTTGGTTTCGGTTTTTGTTTTGGATTTTATTTTTGTTTAGTTTTGTTTTGTTGATCGAATAAATTTACAGTTTTAATGTTAGACTTTTGCATTTTAAAATGAATAACAGGATTTAATTTCTTTTTCCCTAAGAATTTCACCATGTAAAAACATTATAAGGGGGCTTTTTGCACGGAGGGAACTGGGTGATGCTCACGTTGCTCACACCCCTTCTCGAATCCCTGCGCGAACAGGGAGATGCCCCAGCGGGAGGTGCGGTGTGACAGCGACCAGCATCGCCCTCTACATACCCCTGTGCCCCCCCTGTGCTTCCCCCTTGTCCCCCTTGTCCCCCTCCGTGTTCCCCACGCTGTCCCCGCCCCTGGATCGCGGCCGCGGGGCACGCGGGGGCGCTCCCGCACCGGGAGAGGGATGGGAATGGGGACCGGGATGGGGATGGGGATGGGGACCGGGATAGGGATGGGAACGGGGATGGGGATGGGAAGGAGGAGGAGGAGGGGGACAGAGATGGGAAAGGAGATAGGGATGGGAACAGGGACGAGGACAGGGATAGGGATGGGGGTGAGGAGGGGAATGGAAAAGGGGATGGAAATGGGGAGAGGGAGGTGGACGGGCGGAATGGGCTGCCCAGGGAGGGGCTGGATTCTCCGTCCCTGCAGGTGTTTAAGAAGAGGCTGGGTGTGGCATCAGTGCCGTGGTCTGGGAACTGCGGTGGTAGTGGATCAAGGGTGGNCAGCCAACAGCACCGATACCCATCCTCAGCGGGTCTTCCCCCACAGCCACAGCACAGGCACAAAAGGCCTTTCCAATCTCTGCCTGTAGGTCACATTACAGCCCCAGAGAACACACAGCACCACACCAGGTGTAGAGCCTTCAAGCCCTGCAAAATCAGGGACTGTGTCTCCCAGTGTTCCCATCGATATGATGTTCATTTAAGCCCCAGCTTGGGCACTGGTCTGACTCACAGGGAGAAACCAAGTGCATCACTTCCCAGAAGTTACACCTAGATGCAATCCCTAGGGAAAATAAGCAGGGAAAATTTCTTTCCCCATGTGCACAAATTTCATTTTTGTCACGTAGAAAGCACTGGGAAACCTTCTTTAAGTTTTGAGATAATGCCTTAACCCATTAAATAACTCCTCTAAATCTGGAAGCATTTCCAATCCTGTGAAAACCTTAAGCATCTTTTACTCAAAGATAATATTCACTAATAAGTCTTTAATTGAAATTTATCTACTAATTCAAATATGGAATGAGTAAATATAATAAAGTCTGCTAAAAATTTAAAGGGTGTTTGAAGGCACTGCAAAATGTTCCTTAATCTTTTATGTACAAATGCACAGTAAAGAGATTTGCTGTTTCCAGAAGTCTCTTGGAAAATGGTTTGCAGGCAGTTGGTTCAGAAAGAAAGTTTGCATTCAACATGTATAGAATCAGATGGGCTGGAAAGGACCTGGTTACAACCTCCTGTCAGGGAGTTGGAGGGAGTGATGAGGTCTCCCCTAAGCCTCCTCCTCTCCAGGCTCAACAATGTATGTATTTAAATGTATGCAAGGATTTAAATTATAACATTTCTTCAGTTGTGGGAGAATACAAAATTATAGCAGTGTAAATGTGTGTGGGGNAAAACTTCTCGAAGAAAACTAATAAAAAGTAGCCTTAAGCCAAAATTGAGAGGAGAACATCTTCACTGGAGGCTTCAAGTGAGCTTGGCAGGAGCGGCTCAGTGTGGCAGATGGGAACTACCCAGCAGAACCCTCCTCACAGTCCTCAGGAAATCAAATTAGCCTGACAAATGTCTGGCTGCACACTCCAGAACGAAACTCATGAATGTTCTAGCAACATCTGCTCTTGCTTATGTGAATGTGACAGGGGAAAATTGAACACAACATGTACCAGTGCACCAGCAAATCTGTCTTTGATCTTCCTCATGTGCTTAGGACAAGAGCAGGGGAGGAAGTCCGAGATGGAAACCAATTTCTAAGACGCAGTTTTAAAATTCAGAGGATGACTGAAAGGATCTGAAATGTCCTCTCTCAAATCGTGCAGCAGGTTGTTTTGTCCAGGAATGCCCCTTGTTCAGAACAGTTGGCCTCTCAGTGAGGAATAAGGACTGACTTTCTAAGCTGACGTGTTCCAATCTGTGACAAGAGTGAGCTCCAAACACCAGGGACCTTACAATAATTTCAATGACCAAGGGAGAGACAAATCCTAACATCAAATGTAGCCATAAGATCTACTTCTTAGCAAGAATAATTAATAATTAAAGGCATATTTTCATTTTTTAAAGGGGAAAATATGCATAATATAAATCCTTCCTGATGAGTCATTTTGATGAAGGAAGTACACACTGCATCTTTTAGAAGTAAAAACGCTTTGAACCCATAATGTTTGTAAAAAAAATATCTTTGGGAATCTTTGCCTTACATCCAGGCTGTTCAGGCTGCCATCACGTTTACACACAGCTTGGCAGATTGTCACATCCTCCTATTCATTTCCAGCTTCATTCTTTCCCATGTGTGGAATAATTGTTGACTCCAATTTGAGGAACATGCCTGTGATGCATATTCACTTCAGCCACGGAGATGCCATCCCTTGCATACCAAGCTCAGTGTTGTTTATATCCTTGCTTTTTTTTTTCCTGTTCTAATGAGAACATTTACGGTGAAAAGCATTTTAATAATGATGAAGTGGCAAGAGCGAGCATTTGGAATGCTTTATTCTAGCTCTGCTATGAAGTTACTTTTAATTCAGGTTTTAAACCTGCCATAGAGGGACTGAAGGAACAGTCTGAGTGCTGCCCTGTGTTTTTACATGTTTTTTACACAAAGCAGGTCTGTTCTGGGCAGTACAGACAGGGATTTTCAAACAAGATTAGCCTGATGTTCTGCTGTCTAGGTTTGAATATGGGATGCTCTGAAGGAGTAACAAATGTCTCACATCATCAAATTGTGCCCTCCTCCCCAAAGCAGCCTCCCAGTGCTTCTCAGAATTTTGTGGCTTTGGAGGGGAGGAGAAGGATCAGAGTGTGTGCAGCTCCCAGATTTTCCCACTGAGCTGGTGGAAAGCCCAGGGAATTTTGATGTTAAGGTCAACACTCATATCAATTTCTCTTGTGCTCCAATAATCACTCCAATAATCTGTTTTGGAACACAGGGCAAGTCAGAAAAGTACCATTTTGTAGCTTCTCGTGTTTGTGTTCAGCTCTGGCACGCTCTGGTTTGAGTTTGCCAAAGTCTGGGCTATGGTTTGGGTGTGGAGAACAAACCTCTTCACTCCCCTTCCTGCACTGTTATAATTATAAAATAATAGAGTCACAGAATCACAGAATGGTTTAGGTTGGAAGGGACCTTAAAGTTCACCTCATTCCTGCCATGGGCAGGGACACCTTCCATTATCCCAGGTTGCTCCAAGTCCTGTCCAACCTGGCCTGGGACACTTCCAGAGGTGATTTTTTGAGCATATTGGCTGTGTTTTTATTCTGTGCTCTATTTAAGAGTTGGTCAAGCACAGAACCAGACGAAGACCTGAAAGGTTCTTACTGCAGAGAAATTACATGATTGGCAGAGGAACAAATTTCACAAATTTACTTTGGTCTTGACCAGAAAGGCTTTTCATTTCACGAGGATGAGATCTTCTGTGGATAGGTAGATGGGCAAGAACTCGTTATCTTCTCTAAATAATTTCTATGATGCTGTACCAACTGGTTTAACATAGTACTGGTCTCTGGAACATACAATCTATGTGTATATATATAGTACTCCCAAGCCATACACTGCTTTGATCTCAAACCCCTCTCCCCTCCAGAGTATTACTGTTAAGAAAGAAATGTGTGGAAATGTGGGTAAATAAAAGCTTCTCTGGAAAGCATTAAAAAAATAACAAAAATCCAAATGACAGGCCTGATATGTGCCTCTCTCAAACATTCCTATCTGGGTAAATCCAGATTTATTTGTATTTTCTGGCTGCCATCGAGGCTGTGTGCTCTGCCCTTTATCCCAGCCCCCAGTGCTGTTCCTCAGAACCTGTAGTGTTGTCTTCCTGGACTCTTTAAGCCTCCTCAACTTAGAAATGTATTATTTAGTCTGGCAGTCTACAGAGTGCCAGTATTCTCTGGAGGAGAGCATTAAGGGAGAGCAGGTATTCATCTTGATATTGCCAGCTGAATAACAATGATTAAGAGAACAAACTGTTGATTCTGAAGATAATTTCCTGGCTGGGATTCGTTCTTTCTTGTGGCTTCTCAACCTCTTACTTTTGGGCTTTGTTTTTAATATGAGATTTACTGTTTTTTCTGGAAAATATACAAACAAGTGATACAGTTAGAACTGAGCAATACAAATGTTTTCTTCTTACAAGGTTAGCAAAATCCAACACCTTCTGCCTTTCCAGTTGTCTGCAAGTTGGGCTTAGCTGGTCACCAGCCCTCACTGAACCTCTGATGGAGAGAAGCTCCACGGGGTGATCCATCCCATCTGTGAATCCAAACCAAGGCAGTGTCCTCTGCTGGACTTCTCTGCCCTGCCTTGTGACCTCATGTGTTCTGTTCTCCTTCTCTGGGCTGAGGGCTCCCTGTAGACCCCTGTGGTATTGGGCATATTGTGGATTCAGATGGGCATGTTAGAAATCCATCATTTGTTCCTGCTTGGTTCCAGAGCATTTTAGTGATCTTACAGCTGGTGGGGGAAGCAACACTGGCCGTTAGTTTTCTCGTTTAATGTAAGCATTTTGTTCCAGACTGGTTGGTAGGGGAAGAAGGCATCAGCAAAGTAAGAAATACAGTCAGAAAAAATAAAGATGGATCAGAATTACTGTGTTGAATGGATGGCCTGTGAAGTAGTGGAATCAGATTCCTCTGTATTGACTAAAAGCAGTGCTTTGTCAAAGTCAGAGCTGTCACAGCCAGCTCTGCCTCAAGTATTTACTCCACTTAGGTTTCTCACTGTCTTTTCCTTTGTTCTTTTGCATTCCCTTTTCCCTTGTGCACTGATTTCACTCAACAAGCAGAAAAACATTTATAAACAGGAGAAGAAAAAGTTTCTGTTTCATGTCATATCACTAGCACTTGTTTGCTTCTCAGAGAAAAACAGGAAACACTTTGCTATGTGGTTGGATTTCAGTCTCAATTTCTGGAGCTTCTTGAAATCACCAGATCCTTATGGGCAGAAGTTGAATTTCTCCATCACAAAGCAAACCTGTGGGCATCCTTGGATTCCTGTGGTACTTGGAGGCCAGAGGAAAGCACTCCTTTATCTCTGAGGGCGTTCTGAGTGCAGCCATCACACTGGGGTCGCTTTTTCAGGCATCATCCCAAAGACACTCAGCAGAGCACACCCAAGGAGTCCAAAATAAGCTGAAGTGGGGAGGGGAAAAGCAGGGTCAGTGGCAGCAACACCAATGCAAAACACAGTGGAAAAGTGTTTCCTTGTAATCAAATTGTACTCAGTACTGTGGATGGGAAAGGAAGTACAGGGCTGGATTCAGTGAGGACAGGGGGAGCAGGAGGCACAGGGAGGAGAGGATTTCAGATACCCAGCTGATTATCAGTACATTTTGTCTTTGGAAAGCACACAAACAGGTAGAATTCTTCATAGAAATACTGGTTTTTGAGGAGAAAAAAAATGCAGATTTATGGCAGGTCAGCATTTAATAATACTTTTTATTTCGTTGTGTTTGCTGAATTGTTCATACCAGCAGAATGAGAAACACAGAAACCACGATGCTACATTTTAATACTGTGACTCGAACTACCTTATGAGCTGATTTTTCACTTTAAATGCTTTTGGCTTTCACTTTATGAAAGCATAAACAAAAAGATTAAAAGCTCAATACTCAAGCATCTTTTCAAGCTATCACTGCTGCCAGGAACTTCAAAACTGAGGCCCTGCACAGGACACAACTGCCTTCTGCCTCGGTACCTCAGCACCAACCCTGCATCAGAACCCAGGGCACTGCTCACAGGGCACAGCCCATTTCCTTACTGGGAATTCTTTAAACAGTGATAATGGATTGGCAAGTCTTGTCCAGTTGAAGATTCCTTAAAAAAAAAAAACAAAAAAAAAGAAATAATTTGCTATTATGGTTATTATAACCTCTTTGCAAATATTTCCCACTGGGTTTGGGATGCCTCCCGAGTTCATACTCCATTTCATGTGTCTCTGTGTCAGGGAGGACTTCAGTGGAGGGTTCCAGAAATTCCTGGTGGCACTTCTGCATGCCCTGTTCAGTGTTTCTTTTGGAACTGAGTTCTCATTAACTCTGTAGATACATCACTGTATGCATCACTGTACAGTATATCAAACTCACATGAAATATGCCCAATGTCTTCATTTTCTTTTAATGGAGGGACTGGAATTTACTGAGGCTATTCCACGGATTCATTACACTGCAAAGAGAGTAAATGTATGTCTTTCTTGCTGTCTCCTTTACACTGCTTTAAAATGAATCATCCTGTGCCACAATAGCACATGACAGCTGTAAAGAATCACAGACCTTGCTCAGAGCCAAAATTCCTTTTTTTAAAAAAGCACCCAGGCCAACACAATGTTATTTCAAGAGCTTTCTTTGTGGGTCTTCCTTTTCTGTACCCTTATAGACCTAGAAACGTCCACACTGATTTATGAAGGCCTAACCTGGCTCTGTACGTTCTATCCTGGGCAAGGCTTGTTTAAAATGGAGATATTTGGGGCTGTAAACAAGGAATTGCTTGGGTTTCGTTGCGGGTTTGTCACATCATCTCAGTGGGATTCGTTTCTGTCCTCCAGGTAAAACTCCAGACAACCTCAATTCTTCTGCACACACCCCAGCAGAGGGCATGGGGAACCTAAAGGTGCACAGAAGGGGTGAAAAGGGGGACCTGGCAGTGGCAGAAGAGCTGTCTGGCAGCTCTGAAATGTCAGCATTAGGTGCTCAAGACTGCTGGAGAAGACAGAGGTTTCTGCTGCTTTTCAAAGTGTCTCAGGTGCTACAGTGACCTGTGGTTGCTGTTGTACACTCTCATCCACCTGAAACAGAGATATGAGGCACACACGGAGCACAGACTGATTCCAAAGGCTGTTCCCCCGGCTTTTCACCTTTCATGCCTAAAAGCCTCTCTTCCTATTACAGAATGGTTGTGATTCTGCTCCCAAAGAGCCAATTCTTTGGCCTCTGCTTGCCGTGATTTGCAAGTTTCAGAAATGCAGCCACTCCTGAGGGGGCTGGGATGGAAAGAGGAAATAATTATAGAATATTAAGGGTCAGAGAGCTGGAGAATTGGAAGAACTTCAAGCCTTATTGGCTGGAAACAAATATTGTCCAACATTTTCAATTCTGTTAGCTCCACTTACATAAATTCATGATTGGGTAAGAGAACAGGTCAAAAGCAGGAAATTGCTGCTGAATAATGAAAGGGAGGAAATTGCTGCTGCCCTCCAACAATGCACATGCATTTTAGGGTTGTGGTGGGCACTTCCAGTCAGCCCTGCTGGTGTCACCAGCAATTAAGGTTTCAGAAGCATTTTTTTTTTTTTTGAGAAAGAAGAAAGGCTATTGCAGGAGTTGTGGTTCCAGGTTGTGCCTTTCAAAAAATTACTCAGAGTTGATTAAAAGCTCAATATTTAAGCATTTCTGCAAGCTGTCACTGGGTTGGCAAGTCTCGTCCAGTTAAGGATTCTTCAAAAAAAAAACAAAAATAAAAATAATTTGCTGTTATGGTTATTAAAACCTCTTTGCACACACAGAAGTGTGTGCAGCTTCTGGGCACCAGGAAGGGAAACTTCTGTTGTTTGTTTCTAGGCTTGTTTGAGTGTTTGCTCTTAATCAGCACTCGAAAGAAAAGAAGAGACTGATTTACCATACAGAACTTCAGATGAGGTAATTAACCAAACAAAAAGCTGAATCAAAGATAAACAAAAGCAGTGGCCCCTTGAAAGCGCCAACAGGATGAACAGGAAAATGAAGTAACACAATTAACTAGAGTAGTCATCAGAGAAATGTTTTTAGGATACACGAGTATCTATGGGGGGCTCCATTAAAGCTGAAATATGTTGGCCTGTTTCTCTGGGATTACTGCACTGATGCACAAGGAATGGACAGCAGTGTTCATGAGTTAAACTTCATTGTCTTGGAGTACTTCTGGCCATAATTGTATGTTTGTCTAAGATACCTACCACAAGCAGAAATGATTGCCTTCAAATGGGGTTGGGTCTGCGTTCTTTCATGGAAATGAAGTGATTCTGTTGTTTTTTCAGGAGGCACTTGAAGCACTGTGAAATGGTTTAGGATGTTTGTCCCTGTAAAGGAAAAAAGAATCTTCTATGAAATTTGTATTTATTCATTACGTCAGTCTGCTGAAATCATAGGTACCTGAGAAATTCAACAGATCTTTAATATTTTTTTAAAGATTTTTATTTGTTTATTTGTTTATATATATAATTGTTTATATATATTTATATATATAAGATTTATATATTATTTATATTTATATTTAACATTACAAAGATGTTTTGCAACTTTTTTATCGGTGACTAGTTCATGAAAATCGAGGAAGTTATTTAAATCATCAACAAATATTCGGCTGATACTGGCACAGTATTTTTCCTTTTGGAGACACAGGCCTGCTAACTCGCTAATGAACATTTAAAGCACCCACACTGATCATCCTCTGTGTTGAGCCTTGCAGGCTGCACAGAGCAGGCACTAGATGGTTTTGTTTCCAGTATACATTTGCAGGCCAAGGAAAAAAACATCTCTGCTTTTCTCTGTTTGCAGCAATCTGTAGTTTTGTTGCAGTGTTCCCGCACTGGGTCAGATGAAATTTGTTCTTCAGAAGACCCACCAGGGGAAGGTAATGTCAGTTCATTTGCTGCCCCTCTCTGCTGGCTCTCCAGTGTGGTATAACCTCCTGGAACTTTCCTCCGAGGGCTGTGCACGCTGATGTCCATCTTAAAGACCCATTTCTGTCACGCTGCCCACGGTGAATTGAACTAACTCGCATCCTGCTTCTGCTCTCCTCCCCTCAGCCCATATCTCATTCTCTGTCGCCTTCAGACACTTGAGTGTCTTGGAATGGGGACTGTCCTTGAGGTTTCTGGAAGGAAGGTGGGACAGGGGGAATGAAAGGGAAGAGTTTGTGTTTGGCGATTCCCAAACAGGCGTGTCAGAGATCTAACAAAGTGAGGAGCTCTGCTCAGTGTAGCAAATCATTCCTCACTGTCCCTTGGGGCACGTGGGGTCTGCTCCTTTGCCACAGCACGAACCAGAAAGCAAACTGTGGCAAACACTCCGGAGCTGCTGGTTTGGTGCTTTGTCTGCTCGGTGGATGGATGACGGGGTTAGAAAGGATCTGAAGAGGCAATTTAGATCCCTGATCTTTCTGGCTCTGTCCACACTTGGATTTGAAAGTGGTGCCTAGAATTAAACATTATGCTTTACCTGGACCCTTCTCAGAGGGTTTAGGACAATTCTGTATTTACCTGAGTACTTCATAAAACAGAGAAGTCTGAGCTAAGGCAGCTTACCTTACGTTACATTATTACCTATCATCTTCTTCTGCTAAATTCACTTTCACTCTTGGGCGTGTTTTGGAGGATGTGGGATTGCGTTGCTCATGAACAGCAAGCACAGGGCTGGAGGGGTTCACCTGTCCTTACAAGCCTTGTCTCATGCCACTTTAACCCACCTGTCCTTTGCCAGCACCGTGCTTTGGACTTCTTTCACCTTCCCACTGTGTACATCGAACACAGATGCATCTGTTTGCAGCTGGCATTTGGCTGTTCGAAACAAGAAATTCTTTTAGTCTTTTTTTTTCATCTCTTCTTAGGGGAGAGCCTCTAATCACCCCCCTGCCTGCTCTGGGTCTGGTCCTGGCTGAGATCCAGCTGTTCTAGGGAAGGTCTCCCCACCACTGTGCCCTGTTTTTGTGTCATTTCGTAGTTAGTCAACAAATGCCTGACTTCACATTTGATGTTACTCCNGCCACTGTGACCTGTTTTTGTGTCATTTGCAGGTGCCACACTCCCAGCACTTCACACAAGTTTCTGTAGTTAGTCAACAAATGCCTGACTTCACATTTGATGTTACTCCCCCTTTCTCCCTCTCCTCTCTTGGCCAGTGCCCTGCCTGTGTCCCAGGTTTGCCCAATCTCCATATTCCTGTGCCAAAGCCAAACAGAGCTGCCACAGACCCTGGGCTGGTAGAGCTGGTCCAGCCCAATCCCCCTCTCCATTTACACCCCCCCTTTCCATCACTCTTCCCCACAGAATGTGTTCAAGGGCTTGGAGCGTCACCGAGGCAAAGCTAATGGATCTGCTGTCATTTGGCTCACCTTTCGCCCTCTCTCTGAAGTACAAGTGTGATTTCAGCTCCTCTTTGGTCAGGCAGTTCCTCACCTCCATTTGATGGAGGCCTCTCCTATTTCACCCGCACTTCATCTCTCGGTGCTTTCACAGATCCTGGAATGGAGACTCTCTGCTCCTCGCAGTGTAAGCACATTAAATCCTTTGATCTGTGTGGGTTCTTTGACAGTGGCAGCCTCCATTTCAGTACTTTATTCCCATTAGACAGTGTGGTTTTTGCCTTAGACTCTTCACTTTTTCCCTTACTGAAAGCCAAAGAAAAGTATTCATTCTAAAATAAATTCTTTAGAAATAACCTTAAACCCACTCTTACAGATTGTTAATATATTCTCTTCTTTTTAAGTTCTATTTATAGAACTGAAGAGACTTCTTACTATGTAGAAAACATTTGATTTTGGGCCATTTTCGAATTATTCTTACGCTTTTTATCTCTAAAATGTAGCTTTCTTATTTTCCTGCTGGTATGCAGCTAATATCTCTTTAGGGGTGACTGTTACCCCGTTAGGGCTGGAAAGATTCTGAAGAAGTTCTTCCCTTTTCTTCAGAAAAAAAGTTTTAGATGATTTTGAGTTTCTGAGTTCATTTATGTCCCAAGGCTCTTCTGTTCATTTCAGATACTAATGATCTCAATTTTTCAGGGTTTTTCTTGTGGAGGGTTTGTTGTTGTTGTTGTTTTATTTTTTTAATTGAAAAATCTTTGTTTACAGTCTGGTTTTATATATTCTTTAACTTGGAACCAACTCTTGATCTTATTAGTTGCAAGAGTGATGTTGAGTGAATGTTGGAACATGTTCCAATGTTGAGTAACTGAAAATGTAAATGATAGTATTCATTATTATTGGCTTAACATATATTTCTCTGTGTGCATGCATTGTGTGTAGTATTTTGGTGTGTATATGTATTGTGAAATACATATTTTGTTGTGTCAGAACCTGGGAGGCCCTACCACTAACCCTGGAAATGCCCAGACCCTGCTGTTGTCGTGGACTGATTTCTTCCCATTGTTTCTAGTTCCTCTGTTCTATTTCTGCAGTGTCCTGTGTTGCTTTACCAAAATTATATATTTCTCCAGCCTTGCCCAAAGCATTAACTAAATCAAGTCTGGACCCCAGGGTAATCTCATTGTCCATCCCCCTCTGACTTTGATCTCTATTAATGCTTTCTCTCTCTTTTCCCTTACCCTTTGGTGTTCATGGTCTGTGTATTCCTGCATTACATGAGTTTCTTCTTCCTTTAAAAAGAATAAAAAAAAAAAAATCACCCACATATTTTATAGATTAATGCCCTTCTTTTCCACTGTGCCTGCTTTGATTTCAGATGGATGAGAGACGGGCTGTCGTGCAGAGCCTGCCAGCCAGAGTCCTTCCTTCCTGGACATCTGGGAAGGTTCCCTGCAGGAGCAGCTGGGAGGTGTCTGTTGATCTGGGATAGCTCCAAGTCACTTTGTCCTTCTCCAGGGACCGGAATAGTTCCACTGAAAATCATCTGTATCCTTTCTCTGTCCATCAGATCATTCATGCCCTTCAAAAGGTGTTTCTAATCCTTGAATTACTTCCTGGCGTCCATGGTCTTTTATGTGTGATGTGTTTTGCCTTGAGCTGCATGCAAACTCCTCTGATCCTTTCTTCTGAAAGCATCCTCAGGCAGCGTTTCAGACAGCAATAAATATGCTCTTCTCTTCTAAAGACAATTCGATGGGACAGCATTTAAAAAGCTACCTAATATTAGTCTGTGTGTTTATTTAAAGGAGTTCTATCTGTATTGCCCTGTGAAATTCAGTATTTGTGAGAGCATCAAAGGAATGAGAAGGCATCAAACATTCAAAAAAGAGAAATAACCCCCTCTGGTAAAAAACTTGTAGCTATTTTTCAGCTGTTTGTAAGGGTAGGGGTTTTTTTACAGCTAAGTCTTAAAGTAGGGTTTCACAGAAGAAGTGTTTCTGAGCACTCTGGCTTAGTTTGCTTGTCATTAAGTCATGCCATTTTAGATGATGGTTCAGCAAAGTGTTTAATATTCTACTCTTAAATGTTATGCATGTGCTCAAATACTGTGTTGGATTGAGATTTGAGACCAAGAGAGAAGTTTCTACTCTTATTCCAGGCCCCAAAGCTTACTCATGTGGAGGAGATTATCGCTGCTGTGCACATTGTGGCTTCCCAACGAGCAGCAGGAATGAGATTGGAAGATACAAACCACTGTGCAGGATCCTTTGTTGGGTTCCCTTTTATGTTACCTTAGGCTCAGTATCAGCTACCAGAAACCTGAGATCTTGGCACATTTGGAATTTTCAAGAACCCAGAGAGCACATGGTCTGGACCCCCAGGTTCCAGGGAGAACGCTGTGCACCCAGAAGGTATGAGGAGGAAGATGAAGGTGATCAGGGGTCAGGACAGCTTCCAGACAAGGAACCAGCCAAAGCAGGACTCTGCAGCGTTGAAAGGTGACTTTGTCCTCATTCACATCTTCTCCACTCCTTCCCCAGGTTCATGTTTCACATGCTCCAAGTGTAGACTTGCATTCGAGTCTGTGGAGCTGTAGCTGACATAAAACACCCAAAATGTTCACGTTTATGGGAAAAAATTGAAACAAAGATTGACTTAAAGAACTGTTTTGAATAGCAGAAAAGCTTTAGTGATGTAATTTCCTTTCTTCTGATGGCTAATATGCTTTCATCATTCACAAACCCCGTGTATACAGGAATATTGCACAAGACAGAAAAGGAACTGCAGGTGAAGCGTTTGCAGTCCAGGAAATGATTCCACAGTCAGTGGTGCAGTGCTCTCTGTTCTCTCTCACCCTTTACTCTGCCTGCTCTGTGCCTTGCCCCACTGATCTTTTCCCTGTGATCACGTTGCCTGCAGTCTGAATTCACAGAGGAACCGCGTGGTGGATCAGCTGGAGAGCCTGTTCGAGGATTTGGCACCTAAGGATAACTGCACTACATTTGGCTCTCCCCACTGAGAACACACTGTGTTATTTCTTCTCCAGATCCTTTTAGGACACCACCAGTGCTCTGCAGCGTGGTTCCCCACACTCCCCCCACGACTGCAGGCTCACGTTCATTCCAGTGGTGTGTTAAGCAGCGTGACAAACATCTGTCACATCTTGGCTCCTTCATCTTCTCTGCAGGAGGAGGAGTGTTTGGAGCAGTTTATTCGGGATTTATCTTGAGCCTTACCTCCACATATCTGAGCACAAAGAGACAGGAGCACGTGTGGCTTGCTAAGCATTTATTAAAGGACATGGAACTGAGTCAGATGAGCCTGCTGTTTAAGTTGGGAAGTGGTGATGCTGGATGTGATCCGCAGTTCCTCTGGGAGCTTGCTGTGTAGTGTGATGTTACTTCATAAGAAAGCTATGACAGGAAAAATCCAAAGTGAAACAAAAATCTTTATGCCCTGCCTGCTGTGTAAGAGACAGCAGTCACTGCTTTAACCTCTTAACAATTCTGTATTTTATTTTTTTTTATCAGTTTTGAGAGTATAAAAGGAGGAATAAGGAGAACCATTCAGTAAAATTATAGAACATTGAAAATGTCGAAAGGATGTTGTTTACTGTTATCTTTGAGAGAACATACAGGTCTATAAAATTGCAATGCCTCATTGTTGTGACAAAGACTGTGAGAAGGACAGAAAGGCTGGCATAAATCCAGTCCTTTGACAGTGACTACAAGAGTGGGAAATAGCACAGTGGGATCCATTGATGTTACAGCTTTTCGACTGCAGTCTCAGTTAACACCCATGAAGTTTCAGATGACTTTTAGTTTCCTTCAAGTGACCCGATAGTTCTTCTGTGACTATTTTGAGGCGAGTTGCAAGTGAGGAACTGTAATGTTTTATTTATTTTAATCTAGCCAAGGGTCCAGTGAATTCATTAAGTTGAAACTGCAGGATGCCTGAGCTTGTCTGGGTCAGTTATTAACTCTTAGCTCACGAAGGAGCTTTTCCCATCCCTCATTTCCTCCACCAGCTGCAAGCAGTGGTGCAGCGTGATTATTTCCAGAGCCATCAAGCTCAGCCCATCTATTTTTATGGCCTCGCTGACAGCCATCCCCGGGTTCTTCACATGCCATGCCAGCAGAGCTTTGGGTTATTGTTAGGGATGAGCATTAGCCTGCAGAATTTGAAATGAAAGCACAGCTGGAAGGTATTTGGGGACTGTTGCTCTCTGTTCCCTTCCCGAGGCAACTGATGCTGATGAGCTTGGGGAATATGGGCACATTTGCTCTAACTGAGAGAGGCTGCTCTGAAGTCTGTACAGTATCCTCCTTTCTCCATCTAACTGAGCTGTTTGGAATGTGCTGTCTCCAGGAGCCATTTGGGCTTCTGCTCTTTCTCGTGGATGCAATCAGGCACCTCCAAAGGGCCATGGCAGCTATCTGGTAGTTCATCCCCATGACTGTACAGGAATCTTCACAAGTAGATGCTTGGCTTTTGGATTGCTACACTTAGATAAGATGGACATTAACACAAAGGATGTAATTTGTGTCCTGCTTCCTTTGTAAGGACTTGAGCAATCTAGTCTAGAGGACCATGGCAGGGGATGGAACTAGATGAGCCTTAAGGTCCCTTCCAACCCAAACCATCCTATGAGTCTATGACCAGTACTTCCAAATTCAGTTTGGACTAAATCAGTTTTGTCTGATACTTGTAAGAATAAATTAGAGCCCTCTCCTTCTTAATAAATCACAGAACCACAGAATGATTTGGGTTGGAGGGGTCATTAAAGCTCAGCCAGTCACACCCCCTGCCATGGGCAGGGACACCTTCCACCAGCCCAGGCTGCTCCAAGCCCCGTCCAACCTGGCCTTGGACACTCCCAGGGATCCAGGGGCAGCCACATCTTCTTTGAGCAACCTGTGCCAGGGCCTGCCCACCCTCACAGGGAGCAATTTCTTCTGTATATCTAACCTAAATTTCCCCTCTTTCAGTTCAAACCCTGTCACTACAGCTCCTGATGAAAGCTCCCTCTCTGGCTTCCTTGTAGTGGCCCTCAGATACTGCAACCTCATCCACCACGATGAGAAAAATATCTCGTTACCATAAAACTCCACCTGTGAATCCTGAACTCCCCCCAGAATTTTGGTTTGATGTATGAGAGGTCTGTAGAACGTGCTACTCAGTGGTGGAAGCAGCACAATGGGAGCCAGAAGTGTGAGTGTTACATGAAGATTCTGTTCTAGAAACACAAAGGTAAGTAGTGACATCTAACTGAGAGAGTCTCAGCACACGGATAAAGCAGCTCTCAGACACAGACTGGCAGGCTGCAGGCTGTAAGAATGAAGTCATTACCTCTCTCCTCACCTTTCTGAATGGGTGGATCTCAGGTATCATCTGGCATATTGAATTTAATTGTTCGGTGGCTTTTTTGGAACTAGAATTATTGAATTAGGAATAGGTGTTTTTCTGCTGCTTTGTTTCCCTAAAGTGCTTCTAATCCTCAACTGGTCTGAAAATATATTTACACGATCTAAAATTACGTTGTTCATTAGGGCAATCGAGCTTTTAATTAAAACCTAAAATAAAGTTCTTTATAAGATACTGAATTCTCTGAATACTTGTTTAAATCTTGTCTTTCAGATTTTCATAAATGGTAAATATTATGCATTTAATCTATACATACAGATATTAGAAAATGGAAAAATCATTGAAAATAACCATACATATCTTTAGTATAATTCAGTTATTTCCTTTAAAAATGAAAATCTAATAGCTGACAATATAATAAAAGAGGACTATACCATCTGCTAGCTGCATATAATTATATTAAAAACATCAGTCTGTACTTGATTCAACAATTTTCAAGAGCTTGTTAACCTTTCAAATTAGATTTGTACTATCAATTATACTTAACAAGGAACTTTTTATCCATGGCTTTTATATTTCCTTAATTAGTTCCATAACTCATCTCAGGCATTTTTCTAATAATGTCATCCAGCTCCACAGCCACAGCAGGGTTCTCAGGGACGTCTGGTTTCCCCTTTTTCCTTCCCCACACTGCCACGCCGTAGCATTTGTGTGATGGTGAACGTTCCCACCTCCATTTCCACTCCAGTCAGCCTGCATTCTCAGTGTGGCTGGCTGGAAATATTCATGGGAAATCCAGAAAGGGTCAGACTTTGTGTCTCTGTTGTGATTTAGGGAAACAGAGAGATGGTCTAGCACTGGAAAATGTTGAAAAAATCAAAGTGTTGATCTTTCAAAATAAAACATAATTAAGACATAGTTTGTCTGGATCCAAATACTCAGGTACAAAAACATTTTTTGTGTGTGGGGAGCATTCTCATCACTTTCCAGGCTCCTAATTTTTTACTCTTTACCTTCTTATCATAGTATTTTTCATTATTGTTTCAAAAATACATTTTAGAACATACATATTCTAGGTTAGAGTACTACACTGCAACCAGATAACATTATTTCTCCTGTATAACCCTCTCAAATTCACATTAGCAGCGCTGAGGGAGTGATACCATTTATCATGGCTTGACCTTGCCCTCTGGCTCCGAGCTGCAGGAAGGGGAAGGACGAGGAAGACAGCTTCTCAAAACAGTCTTGACAGCTGTTTCTCTGGCCTGTCATTAAAGCTCTCCCCATGGACCCCGTGCTAAAGTCCAGTTTGAACTTGCCTTGCTGTGCTTTCAATCCATGACCTCTGGCTGCATCAGCCCCCAGGAGGCAGAACAGATCATTTCTGCCTTCTTCACAGTGACCTTTCATGGCTTTGAAAATGGGGGTGTGCTGGTCTGTAAGGCTCAGACAGTCCCATCTTTGTGACCCAGAACCTGCACCCTGACTGGATATTCCTCAGCTGGATGGCTGACAATTTTAACCAAATAATAATAATAATAATAATAATAATAATAAAATGTTGTTCCTACTATTCCTGCTGCCTTCCATTCTCCTCTTGCCTACTTGTTCATGCAGGGAAATATTGGGAAAGCAGCCCCTGATGCATCCTTCTGCATCGCTGCCTGAACAGCTCTTATTTGGTGGCTGCCCATTTAAATGAAATTTAAAGGATATGTTCAAAGGAAGAGACACATGAAACATTTGCCAGAACTTTTGAGAGGTCTGCAGTGAAGGGAGGGGAAAAAAAAAAGAACAAAAAAATACCCTGCTCAATGAATGTCTCCCCTTCCTGTGCTCTCGTATTCCTCATGCTGTATTGCTTTCTTTTTTAAAAAAGAAACCTGTGGAGTGCTTGAGGATGGAATTTGTGAATGTGAAAAATCAGCAAAATATGCAAATGCTGGTTCTCCTGAAGCCAGGGGGAGCTCTGCATTAAAGTGGAAGGTAAGAAGACCATGGATTTTGTGAATGTTTTGGGATGGCAAGTCCCGAAATTTCAACAAATCATTTTTTTTTCCAGTGCTAAAACATACCCCAAAACTGGAGTTTTGTTTGTCTCCTTCATTTGGATTCTAATGGATCATGTCTACAACTAAATTAAAGCATTATTTCTGCCTGGCACTGCAGTGCAAATTGATTATATTTTAAATAAAAAATGGCACTCTAAATTTTAGCACTTGAAGAAATCCCACCATATTTTGCTATTGCAGAAATTCATCATTCACCACTGCATTATTTAATGGAGTCTTTTAGAACATTTAGTGAACAAAAACAATCCTTGAAAGCTTGTTTGGCTTGACTTTGCTCTTCGTTTTTCTCCTGCATGACTTTTTCCTGTCATTTATATGGTTTCAAGAAAATGCTGGTTTCAGAGGTATTAAACATAACTGTACTTAAAGTAATTTAATCATTCCTTGTACTGAGCATGAGATATTTAAATGTAATAGAAAAACATTTTGAAAAGTAGTAATTTTTATTAATATTTGTTGCTCTGTACTAAAGTTGTAAGTTCTGACTGAGATATCTGTTTCTGAAATAAAGAACTATGGCTCAAGTTTTGGAGGCTGGTAAAGACATACGTGCCAAGTTCACAAGGAAGTGAGCATGCAGATTTCTTTCCAGTACTCAGTGTTGTTAGCAAATAATATGTAGGCTGCATATGAGTTAAATCCAGGGCCTGTGTGATAGCTGGATTATTCACAGAGCCACTTAAATGGCATGCAAATACAGACAGATTTTGGGGTTTGGCAATTAAATTATTAGATAACTTTGCCTGTAAGTTCTTCCAGAACACACTGTGGCAGTAACAGCAGTACCTGGGATTCCTGTGTCTCACCTGCTGGCCAGTGTTGCACCTCAGCTGCAATGCAGGAGAAAAGAATTACACATGGTGTGTTATGAGTGATTTGAAACTCCTTTGTTGGAGCTTCCCCCTTGAGAGCCCACCCGTAGCTTCTCACCTGGACAGGATGGTCTGAGCTCCTGCTTGCCCTTCAGGTGCCAGTGCAAGGTGACCAATCTGCTGTCTCTGAGCCCAGAGAGGAGCAAATAAGATGAGTAATAAGCCCAGCTAATGATAAATAGAAGTAGGGCATAAAGGACACGGTAGAATATTTTTTAAACCGGGTATCTCGACCTATTTCAGTGAGTAACTGCATAAATAAACTGTTATTCATTTTGAAGGTTAAGCTGTAATAATACCTTTAAAACACTCAGGTAAAGTTCAAATGCACTCCACTATTTATGATAAAGCATTCCCAGTGTTGAGGCAACTCCTTCCCAAATTGATTATATTCTCTTTTGAGCAGAAGTAAGGTTCAAGCATCTAATTCAGGAAGAGCCATCCATCTTCCTTTCTGCTACTCAGACAGCTCAATATTCCAGTTTCTTCAGGAAGTCTAACTTGCCAGTGGAATGGATATTTCTTTTTCTTCAGCAGTGCTGGCTCTTTTTGAGTAGTTCCAAGTCTGCTTAGCATTTATGTTCTTCGTGACAGGCCCTCATTTTGGGAACAAACTCATATGCGTATCAGAAATGAGAAAAGAAAAATGCCAAATGCCAAAGAGGGGTTTTTTAAAGATTTTTAAGGCTCACTAAAGAATTTTTTTAAAAGATTTGCAGATATTTTACAGGTAGTCCTGCAGCTAAAAAGCTATTACTGTAACCAAGGAGCATATTGTGTTAATTCAAATTATTTTAATTTATTGTTTGTGGGGTTTTTTTTTCTCTTTATCAATGATAACTAAAAATCACAGTCATGAATCTTGTTGGGAACACATCCAGCTAATTGTTTAGAAAATGCTTTTATTCTGAATTTTAGGAAACTACTTTTTTTTTTTACATGAATCTGGAATAATGATATTTCGTACTACAGAGCAAATGCAACATGAATGTGAACAGGAGTTAATCCAGCAATTTCAAATCACAGAATCATTCAGCATTATGATTGGATCTATCACTATAGCTTGGGTTCTGCAATGGACTTGGCAAGGGTACCTCACTTTCTTTCCAAATACCAAGGAAGAAACGCTGTTTTCAGATCTCTAAGTGATCCAACTCTATTTTTCACAGCTAAAATTGGACATCTCAGGTGGCATTGAAATTCTCCACTGTCACTGGGTATGAACCAAATTCATTCTGGCTGAAAAACCCACACATGTGGCCTTTCTTTCAATGAGCAATCCCCTTTATTGACACATTTTCACAGAATTTACCAAAAGGTAAATGAACCTGCCAGCACTAAGTTGCTCATATTTTGTTCCGGGTCGTACTGTGATCGGTCTTTTCCAGGGGAAGTTGAAGAGATGAGACAGAAGAGAAGGCTGTGTGGTTGGTGTCTTCCAACCCAGACCACTGCCTGATTCCGTGGTCCTAAAATTAAGCAGAGATGTAACTTTTGGTTAACCAACCTTGTGTCACAGTTCCGTGGACGACTGCACTGGGGAGTCATGCTCTTGATTTCAGGGATTTCCACGCTTTTCTGACAAGAGGATTAGTGGAATGGAAGCACTGGAAGAGCTGAAGTAGAAAGTAGTTCAGTAGTATGCAATTCAAGTGTGTTAATTTAGGGAATACATGTAATTTCAGCTGGAATTATGAGTTTTGCAGGAGGAAGAGCAGAATTCGAATGAAGGAGTCGCATTGAATGATGGCTGTGCAACAAAAAACTGCTCTGGAGAGCTGCAGATCTGCAGTGGGGAGAAACACCAGGCAGGAGAAGTATGAGGGGCAAAAGAGTGTGAGGAGAAGCCCTGGCAGCACCGAGGGGGTAAGAGGAGCAGAGGGGGAAGGTGTGGGGAGGACAGAGTGGAAGGATGGAGCTGCTGTGGGGTGACCATCACCCCCCTTCCCCACCCCTGCCCCACTGGGGTTGGAGATGAGGCAGAAATGGAGGGGTGAGGCTGAACCTGGGGCAGGGGGGAAGGAAAATGACTTTTGTTCCTCCTCTTTGAGCTCTGCAGCAATTGGAAATAGTGCTTGGTAAGAGATCAGTGAGTATTCTCCATGTCCTTACCTCGACTCACAAGTTAATTCTGTCCCACTCTCCTGCTGACAGCTCTCCAGACCTCCAAGGTGGACTCTCCAAGCACATCCAGCTTGCAGAACACGGGCTGTTTGTAAAGGGAAGACAAAAGCTACCCGCAGCACTCCAGAAGCAAGACAGATGTCATTAATGCTTTTTATCAGTGCTTTCAAATGGCAGTGACTGCTGATATTTCTGAAGTGAGTGTAAATGGCTGGGTATCTAATGAAATAACCATAAATTTGAGTGATAAGAGCACATCTATGTTGAATGAAAACGCTTGAAGGTGGATTTTCATCTCGGTTGTGCACACTGAAATCTGAGGTAGTCAGAGAGAATTATGTCACATGAAGGGCATTAATTCAGAGAGAAAACAGTCTAAAAAACTGTGAAATAAACATCAATAGTGCTGTGCTCCTGCACTAGGGCACCCTACAGGTTGGCAGTCAAAAAATTCAGCAGATTGGGCAAATTGAGCCAAAGTTTCAAATGTTCCTGGGCTAAACTTGGAGACTCAAACTTAGCCAACATGATTAAGGAATGAGATCTGAAGGCAAGTATGTATGACAATCAATTAGTGACTAATAAAATTATTGCTTCAATTACAGTGAGAGTGGCTGATGCAGGCAGGGCAGAAATGGGAGGCAGATGTGACCTTAGAGGAAGAAATAAAAAAAAAAGAACTCCTTTGCCAATTGTAGGCAAGAAATCCCACAAGATGTTTTAAAATGAGGGTGATTTTCCCGTGCTTGATCAAACGTAAAAAATGATGTTAAAAAAGCCCGATGCAATTTAAAAATCTTTTCGATGTGATTTTGGAACTGTGGCTTGATAGCTTTTCCTTCACTGGCAGGAGAGAGATTGGTATTTCATAGCAAATGGAGTGCAATTAGTAGCTTTCCACAGCTGAAGACAGAAGTTAGCAGTAAGTCTGAGGGTTTCCCCATCTTAGCTGCATCTGGAGCAATATTCTCACGGGTGGTATCTCACTGGTACAGAATTCCTCCCAGGTCTGCCTCGCAGAGTACCTGGTTTCTGCACCTGCTGCTGTGTCACAGCATCTTTGGCAAGGCTCACTTGGGGTTTTCCCTCGCTCTGCAGCCTGGGGAACGGGCTGTTTCCTTGGAACATGTGGAAATTTCATCTGAAAAGCCCCTCCTGTGCGAGGGCCTTGGGACCTGACCGTGCCTGTGATCTTTCCTGGTCTCCCAAAGGGGATTTGAAGAGCAGTTTTTACCCATTGTAATTCGGTTAAAGGCACATTCTGCAAACCTTTCTGGACTGAATGTCTCTTACATGGTTTTAAGTGGATCTTACAACCATTTGCAGTCATAACCATTCAGTTTATCATGAGCTCTACTAACACTCATCATGAAATAGTCTCTATAAATCAAGTAAATGTCGATTTATAAAATTTTCAGGGTTGTTCATTCTATGGAAAAGCCATTATGCAGTTAATATGTTCTAAGATTGATAATTTGGCTTTATGATTTGCAGACTGCTTTTCCTCTCAGCTTTGTGCTCAGCTCAGAGCTACTGTAGGACTCTCCTACCCATCCATTTATTGCTTTCTTTAAACATCTCACCGTTAAGATTCATAGTTTGGGGACCAGAGATGCTCCTGCCTTGTCTGATACCTGCAGTTTCTATGTTGTGGGGCTGATTCACAGTGCCATACAACATGAGATACAGGGGTCTGTGCTGACTGACTCTCAGATAGCTGCTCTGACATGTTTGGTTTAGGCTTATCCATCCACCGGTCTGTGCAGGCTGTGGCATCTGCGCCTGTGAATTCAGTTTCCCTTTGTCTGATTTATAACACAGCCCTGTAATAAATTATCCCAGCACAGTTAGAGTGCACTGAGCTGCAGATTAAGAGCTGAAATGAGTGGGGAATGCAGGGACTTCATAAACCAGATTTATGGAATCAAAACTCATTTTTGGTTTTGATTCTATAACAGAAGCTAACAGAAAGTTATCTTAATTGCTAACTTCAGAACATACTTCAGCAAAACTTTTTTCCAACTTCACTGATTTCGTATAATTAGTCTTATCTGTGTTCTGTATTCTAAATAAACACCCTGCAATGACAGCAGCTGCTGTAGAAAGCAAACTAAAAGTCCACTGCCTTTTTTATTATTCCTATCAATATTTTTTTCACTGAGACCTTTGTAAAATGCTGTTTTCATGTCGATGTGAGTCCTCAGCCTTTGACCTCAGGCAGATGACAGACTAAGGCAGAGGCAGGGAATGTTCTGCAGCCTCATCCTGCCATCCTCTCCCCTCAGGGGGAGCTACTTTAGCCACTGGTAAAGAACTGTCCTGCAGAGTGTGTTTGGTGCTGACTTAACCAGCTAGACACTGAGCTTCATCTCTGCTCTTGATGGGAACAGTAGCAGGCTGTGCATGGCCCTGATGGCACAGCAAGAAGGAGGAAATAAATACCTGCAGAGCTAAGGGGAGAGCAGAGGGGAGGTGTGACTGTGCCAGCAGTCTGAACTCCAGGCCACAAGGAGCTAAAGAGCTGATCAGGAACCTGGAGCAGAGAGAATGCCAAAAACACACCATTCTGAGGGGCTGAGCTCAAAGGGCATGTGCTGGGTGCAGTGGCTGTGACCCTGGTAATGTGCAGCATTGCTCAGAGCTTTGGTTTACAGAGGATGCTCAGCAGGACAAGTTGGGTTCCTGCAGGAAGCACAGATTGATGATGGGAAGCACAGCCTGACTGCAGTCAATAAAGATAAACTGAAGGCAAAACTAAATTTAAAAAAAAACACCCTCTTTTAAGCAGGAGACCTTTGGAACAAAAAAGGATAGACTTCAGTCAAACGAGAATGATGGGACAGGAGATTCTACACATTCATCTCACGGGCTTCAGTTCAGCAGTTTGGCAATTTATTAGGGTGATAATGTATCCCTTGCTAATTATTAAAATTATTATAATTTCAGTTCTAGATTTATGGAGAGGATGCTCAAGCTTTGCTGATTCTACAGCACTTTTTAAATTTAACTCTCAGAGTGGAATTAATTCGTGTCAGAAGGTGGATCCTGGAAGGCACTCATTAAAAGTGAGTCAGAAATAATTTGTGTTTGTTTTTCTCAAATACACCTTATGTAAAAAAAAAATAATAATTTTAGTGAATTTAGCAGTGTCTCTTTGCAGAAAATCAAATGGATTGACAGTTTAAATTGTTAAAGTTTTTTAAAAGGTCACAAACTACAGCACTTAGAGACAAACCATTAACATTGCCCAAATATATTGTGTGTAACTGGTGAAACAAAAGAACTGCATTTGCCAAGTTTTAGAAGTTGCTCAGTGATTTTTGACTGAGTGAATTCCATGTCAGCACTTCCAGGAGTTTCCTGGTTGCAATGGCCATTGCAGGGTGGTTTTTATCTCTGTCATATTTAACCTAGCCACATCTGAGACAGCTAAGAAGATGAAGTGCAGACAGACTGGGCAGTTACACACAACACCTCAGTGATGGCAGGGAGCTTATTTAATCCAGGGCTTTGTGTGCATCATCGTGGTCACTACAGAACCAAACAAATGGTATTTCTCCTGTCCGAAATTCTCTTTTTCTGGTGGCTTTCCATTGTAGCACTTGGGGAAATCCACCTGAAACTTAAAAAAACAACAGAGTAAGAGAATGAGTGTTGATGGTCTCTCACCCTTAAGCTGACAAGCATTTATCTTGGACAGGTAATTAGCTTAATAAAAAAAAGCAAACCATATAAAAAGCCCTATGCAGGGCTGCTGTGTCTGCCAAAGAAACACACGTAACCAGCTGGTAAATGTTGCTGTAGGGTCTGAAACTGGCCAGTTGGTTTTGCCTTTGTTAAGAAACCAGTTAAGAACTTTGTTAAGAAACTCGTGTTCAACAGTGTGGGAACGTTATGTGGCAGTGGTGGATGATAGGAAATTTTTTTGGCATCTACTTTGACATGAAATGCTAGAGATTATTGAGTAATTTAATTTAACATAAAAGAAAAAAAAAAAAACAGTGTGGGAAAGAAAAAAAACTTCTGAAGGCACTTTAATTCATGAAGCAAATACTTGCTTTGAAATAAAAAAATGTCTTGTTCCAGCCTGAAGAGTCCAGATTCCAGATCTCTTAATTTGTTGCTCTTTGAAACGCTTACTGAGAGGTTTTCTCAGACAAATAAAAGGCTGTGGGGATGTCACTGGCTAACAGGGCACTGCAGCTGGTTGAAGTGTGTAGTTTTAGCAAATTAAAAATACAGAGCAGAGCGGTGCAATCAAAAGGAAAACGGCACCCAGAGCATGTCAGATATTCTGGTTTGGACCCAGAGCCTCAGATGGAAAAGGGAACACCTGAAAAAGGCAGTCACTGGTTAGAGGTGCACACAGCAAAGATTAGTGATTTGGAGTTGAGCTAAATTTGAGTGCAGTTTTCCCTTGTTACTGTGTTGAATTCTCAGACTTGATTATAACTTAATACTACAGTATTTTTTCCTACAAGTTTCAGTACCAAGTTCAAATATTTTAGAATGTGTATGTGTTGATGTATGACTCTATGTTTCATCTGATTTTCAAAAGCAAAACAAACAAAAAAAAGATTTTACTTGACTCAGATGATTAATTTGTCCTGTAATGAGTTTTTTTATTAAAAAAATTGTTTGAGGGGAAAAATAAAAACAAACAAACAAAAAATCGGAACCAGCACTGTGACTATAATAATAAAGGACTAAATGGAATCTATAAACACAAAGATGAACAGTTTACACCCAACATGGCATATAATGAGAGAAATGAAAACAGAGCTGCAAGGAAGTAATGGTATTGGAAGATGCTTATAATGTGAGTCATCTAAAATTATAGAATCACAGAACAATGGAATAGTTTGGGTTGGAGGGGACCTTAATTCTCATCCCACCCCCTGCCATGGGCAGGGACACCTCCCACAAGTTCTGTGTGGTGGCATAATGCTTCACTTCACTCCATTATTCCAGCTGTAGAACTGGCTTTTGTGCAACCTGTTTACATTTTAATTGTTTACATTTTCATTGTTTACATGAAATGTTTTGTAATTATAAAGGGAGCTTAGGCAACGCTTCCAGCCATATCCACTTCCACCGCTGTGTGTCAAACTTACTCAGCCTCCTCCAGTCCTTGAATTAATCACAGATTTCTGTTCAGAATTCTTAGAAATATTTCTCCAGTTCCTCATAGAAAGATTGACATGTTTTGCAGATTTTAATTTAAAGAGATTTTAAAAACCAGTTTCCTGAAATTGTTTTTCTTTCGCGGTTCCAATTAACAAATGGAATGGTGTTTCCTGAAGTAAAGGAGCTAATTTCTTTTTGCCTCTCAGCTACAAGGAATGAAAGAAATACAAATTTGAACAGTTTTCTGTAAGAAAAAGAAAAAGAAAGAACAGTGGAATGTAACAGCATGACAACGATGGTAATTACAGATGCAGCAGAGAAAGGGAACGTGTCAAATTAGTCTCAATTGCAATAATTTGAGTTTGTCATTTGTGTTGAAGAGTGCAACAGTGGAACAAGCATCCTGCAACAGTATTCCTTTCAATCTGCTGCTGGGAAACAAAGCTGAAGCTCTACAGGAGTCCTGGCTCAGGACTTCTGTGTCTGAGATACCACAGTACTGCTGGTTTTTATCTATAATTAGCAGAGGGAATGTTACAAAGGACTGTCTTCTAACACAATTTCCCCCCTCTGTGCTCTGATGCAGCTTTCTATGCACACGTGGAGAATGTGCATGGACAACACTCAGATCCTGCTGGAGTTTCCACCAAAGCATGGACTCACATTGCCACAGTCTCATAATGCTGAAGCACAATGTTATTACTGAGGTGATATCATGGGTTTAATTCTAGACTCACCGAGACAGCAGCAACGCAGCATTCAGGTGCCTTCAACATCTGTAATTAACTTTTGGGTTTGCTTGGGTTTCTTGTATTCTACCTATATATAATTGATGAGGGATGCAGAGCATTCTGGCACTCTGGAAATCCTCTGATCAATGCAGGTAAAGCTGGCTGGCTCCTCAGGAGGTCGGGTAGCTCAGCCCCCTGCCCCAGTAGGAGCAATTAGACCTGAGCCATGCCTGACAGTTAATTAGCTGGCCTGTTCCCAAACCCCTCCTGTGACCGTGATTTCGCTCCCCCTTGACAATTGATTTCCGTGCTGAACCACCCTGACAAATAGAAAGATTTCCCTAATGCCTAAACTAAATTTCCTGTGCTGCACTTTAACCCTTCTTGTCCTAACCCTTCCCAGGCCGTGACAGCAGCACAGTCCCTGCTGGTTCTGGCCCCTCTGCACCCCTGTCCCTCCGTGGAGCTGCCCAGCCCATTTACTCACTTCCTCAGAACACTCTGAAACCCTAAAGACAAAATGTGCTCTCAGAGGGGCTGTAATTTTTCTCTCACAAAACCATGTGGGTCTGTAATTTCCATCAGTTAACGGTGACAAGCACAAATCAATCCACCAACTGCACATTTTTAAAATGTTCCTGGTTTATTATTTTATAAAGTCAGGGACATGTTTTGAAAGCATGTATTAGGACGAAGTGCTGGCAGTTGGAAAATGCCAGCCCCAGTTTTTTCCAAGCACATGAAAAGCAGTGATATGTTATTTAAATAGGACCCTGATACAGTGAGGTCTCTTGGTTTGCTGTCACTCTTTGGGCTTGTGGCTCTTCCTCCTGAGCTCTGCCTTGAGAATTAGAGGTGTTTCCCTCCCTGTTGACTGAGCTGAGGTTTTCTAACCTAAATTTCTGAAGACTAAAGAGTAGATTAAAACCATCTCAGTGACCAAAGGGAGGACTGTCTTCATTGGAGGGTTTATTTGCAATACATGTTTTTCCAGCTTTCTAACTATTATCCTGAAAGGAGGAGAGATTCACACTGTGGCCATTAGAGCCCAGATTACTGATTAGTTTTTCTCAAAGGTTGCTGAAAGCACAGCCACAAGCTGCTTGTCTCAGCAAGCAGACCACAGGAAGGCAGAATTCTGATGAAAGACGTGGGTGTTTGCATTTTCCAGAGTGATGCAGTTTTTCAAACAGGTCAGTCAGCATTTGGAGAGTCACTGTCCACTAAAGTTCCTCTCACTTCACCAAAACCTGTGCTGGCACCTGTGTGCTTTGTTTCATATAGACTCTTCTTAGGAAAATGAATAAATGGTAGGCAGGGAGGTAGAGAGAAAGGGGGAAATCAGAACAAAAAAAGCCTGTTCCTCAGTGAAATAACAGGGGCAAGCATTGTCTTGCTGTAGAGGTAATTTAAATATGACATAAAGACCAGTTTTATATTTTTAATTTTAAATAGATCACAGATTATCCTTCTTTATTCATCCTCCTGATAGATAATAGCAGCAAATATATGAATGATCCCTGTTTTAGCCTCTGGGCTTCCCATTCCATGCTCACCTATCTACCTTTTCCAACACCTCAGCACAATCTAGCACCCCAGCTGCAAGGTCTGCTGTGCTGGGTGAGTGTGAGAGCACACACGGTGCATTTCTGCAGGAGCTGAGCCCTCCATTGCTTTTATTGTTCTGTGTCACAGCCTTAATGCCTTTTTAATGGGCTTTTCAGAGGGTGAACACGCTCAGCCCATCATCTGCCACGCTCAGCACGGAGCAACGAGGAGTACCTGCTGCATGGAGGCAGGCTGGGAAATTAAAGAGGGATGTTAAGCTACGGGAAGAAGTTTGCTGATGACACAATAATGTTTTCTGGTCTCAGGCAATATTTCTACTGGTTTAGCAGCGATTTGGGCTGATTGTTATGATGTTCATACCAGTTGGGTGGCCTGCAGTGTGGGCTTGGAACAGAGCCATTCCAGAAACAAAAACAGTGAAGCAGTTTATAAATAACCAAACTCACTGCATAACTCACCGATCGTTTGGGTGATCCCTTTCATCTCACTGCACATTTTCCCACTTGGTTTCCATTGATAGGAAAATCAATGCTGCTTCCACGGGCTCCTGATCCAGAATATTTCATGGGAAGGCCTTAAGGAACAAATCTGTTTTTAAATGAAGTAATACATCTGTTTTATTTAGTTCCACGACTGGGAAATCGTTTAAGGTCCTGACTTCAGTTTGACAGCTCAGGTGTTTGAGGTTCTCCTCCCACTCCTGCTGGAGCTCTGCCACGTTTGGTTGAACAGATCTTTAAAACATGGTCAGTTCCTTTGGTTTGCCTTTTTCCTTGCTTTTTTTCTTCTCTCTTGGACAACAAGTCCTCTTCTCACCTGAGTTGTTTTCGGTTTCCTGAGCGTAATACCTGAGCCCCCACGTGTGCAACGGGGCCCCACAAAACCAGGAACATTTTGCATTGCTTACATATTGGAAGGTGAATCGTGGAAGATGGATTTACAGCAGCAGGTGATGGTTGGAATTTCAGGGCACAGCTGTCTGACTGAAGCAGAAAGCGATTACCTGTGGTACAAAGTGAGCACGAGGTGAGGGAGCAAAAACAGATTGCTTGCTTGTGGTGCCACGTGGCATTTCTGGATTGCACTTTAGGAAAATTCCCTGCTGGAGCTGACCTTCATAGCTGGAACCATGGCTTAATTAATCAGGGCCAACACACAGAGGGGCAGACACACCCATAATTCCCACACAAGCCTTGCTGGAGGATGGAGGAACCCCCCAGTGCTGTGGACAGGGGTAAGTCTGACAGGTAATTGGCTTGCTTGGGCAGTTTGCAACAAGCAGTTCCTTCACTCTGAATCAAAACCTGACCATCTCTCGGGTGCCATCAGCTTCATTGTAAATAATTGAGGCAGAGCTGGAGAGATCAAGAACACAATTGTTAAAGTTTGGATTTAAAACGAAAGAACCTAAAGAAGCTACAGTGGATTTTGTTCACATGCTGTAGGGTTTTAATATTTATCAAGGGCATAGACAAAACAGATTTAATCAATACAATAATAATATTCCCTGTGCTGGATACCAGTTCTTAAATATTAATTAGGATATTAGGTACCCAAGATCTGATATTGTGCTTTTATTAATGAAGAGAAAGAAATTCTCTGACTGGCACTTCCCTCTCCCCCAGAAAAGGAATACTGATAGAGGGGAGACAACAAGCAGCACTGCAGGATAACAAAATATTCTTCATGTTTGTTGCAGCCAGGACATGGAGTATTGGATTGGACTGGAATCCTTTAGGACCTGTACAGAGCACATGCCAGTATGTGCACGTGTGTGAGAATGTAAACACAGGTGGGACAGAGCTGAGCTTTAGAAATTAAATTGCATTTATCTGTTTCGTGGTGTTAAGTCCATGGATGTGGCAATTTTATATTTCTACTCTTTTCTTGTGTTTGTTGTTACTGCAAATAGATGGGTCTCCCTTCTGCCCCAGAAAACTCCTCTGTCAGTTCAAAACCATCTCCCCTTGTCCTGTCAAAATCTGTCGATGTAAATAGTCCTTCTCCCTCCTCTTTACAAGCCCCCTTAGGCCCTGCCAGGGCTCTCAGGTCTCCCTGGAGCCTTCTCTCCTCCAGGGGAACCACCCCAGCTCTCCCAGCCTGGCTCCAGAGCAGAGGGGCTCCAGCCCTGGAGCATCTCCATGACATCCTCTGGGCTCATTCCAGCAGCTCCACGTCCTTCTTGTGCTGGGGACCCCAGAGCTGGAGGCAGCTCTGCAGGTGGGGTCACACAAGGGCAGAGCAGAGGGGGAGAACCTCCTGCCTCTGACCTCCTGGCCATGTGAAGCTGTGGAAATGCTAATGCATGACTGTTTGGTGACTAGTTGTCACATGTGTCTGTGACAGAAAAGTGTCATGAATTGCTTGTTAACCAAGCTTGAACCCACTGTTATTTCTTTTTCCTTATACCCTCTCTGAATGAAAGAAAAAAAAAAAATAGGTGGTGGATTGTAAGTGCAGATGGTGCAAAAGGGCACAGGGACAGGGAAGGCCCTGCAAAGTGTTCCAGTGGACACACACACACACACAGTCAGGTTGTCTCTCCCCCCATGGTTCTGTACCTTGGGAAGGAGGATGCAGGCAAGCCTTTCTGGTGACCTTGCCTCTGCTCTTCTGCAAGGAAAAATGAAATGTGGAGGTTATTTCAGCCACAAGAAACCTCTGGATGGTATGTTTTTGTCAATACCTCCTAGGACCATTTCCTAAACTAAACAAGTCTCTGGTTTGTTCTTCTGTAATTGCTTGTTCACTCTCAGCTAACCTAATTATCCCCTAGCAGCTGGCCTTGGCAAGTGCTCCAGCCCCGTTCAATAATCAATAGAAAAGCACAGGCATCTCCCAGGATGGTTCAAATCATCCTAAGGTAATTATCTAAAATTGGGGGGCTGAGTCACCTCTGGTGGTATTTATCTCTTTCTATCAATTTTAACAAGAGGCTGGATGATCAGAGAGGAGTAATGCTACAAGGAGTCTGATTCCTGCAGTGGGTAATTTCTCAGCATTGTGGAAAGGCAGGTTTCCTGCAACTCAGCAGCAGGTTACAGTGGTCTCCTGCTCTTTGATGCAGTTCTCAGAGCACTTGTGAGAGAGCCCAGCTTTCATGATCCTCTGCTCACCAGAGCTCTGCTGGAAGGGCATTCCCTCTGCCCACAGTGGCTTGTCCAGCAGAACACTGTTAATTGTTTCCAGTGACCTGCTCTAAACGCAGTGACCCAAAATAGTGTTGCTGAAGGTACCATCAGCTGTGTTTCTGCTAGACCACGCCTCAGGGGGCTGCTCAGATAATTTGTTTTCAGCTCATGGGATGGACAAAATATTCTCAGACGGGTTTTTCTTCACTCGGGGTTTTCTTGCAGATTTTAAAATAAAACTGAGCATGCACGTAAAAGCCAGGCAAAAGAAGTTCCACAGTCCCTGTGGTGGATGTTTATCATCAAATATTGCCACGTATCACAGCACTTACCGATGTGTCTTGATGTATTGAAATTCACCTGGGCCGAAATCACAACACTGGATTTCTAAAGGCACTTTGTTTCCACAGGCACTACCTTATAAATCAGTTTTGTTTTGTTCTTGATGTTATCCTGCTGCAAAACACAGAGAAAACACGGAGAAAACACTCAGCAAGTGAAATTGCATCTGTCTGATTCTGAAAATCTGAGTAATGCTGGAAGTCTTCGGCTGGAATGTATCTCTCTTTCTTCTAGAAAGGATTCTCAAACCTTCCCCTCCCAATAAATTCTGACTGTTGTTTTAGCACAGATAAGACAGTACTATCAAAATATGACTGCAAGGAAAATCCAGGAGATTGGTACCTCAAGAAATTGTGGTTTTTTCCCCAGCAAAAACAAATACACAGTGTATTGTTTGTCATCCAACTGGCAAGAGGAAGAAATCGTGTTCCACGAAGTAAAAATCTACAACCCTGTAGATTTCTTAGTGGCATCGTTGGGCTTTGTAAATTTGAACTTGGGGGATCGTAAAATCCTGATCTGCAGCCCTGAAATTCTGAATATTTTCACCACAGTGTGTAAAAATAAACATCAGCTTGCAGTGTTTAAAAGACTTAGTAAGAAATAAGAGGAGGAGGATTAGCTACTAAATTTGTCAGAAATGTATTCCAAATAAATACCAAGAGAAGGGAAAAAAAAAAAAAAAAAGGTTGAATTTGGTGTTTTTCCACAGCACTGTGAGTTCCATCAGATTTACAAGTTACTTTTCTGTTCTGGGAGGAAAACTGATAATCTTATGAAGTCAGGGGATAAGTTAGCACCGAGGTATTTTCTGAGCAAGCAGTACTTTGGGTGCACATCCAGGGACACACTGCACTGTTCTGGGAGGTTTTTTTCAGTAATTTTTTAAGTCAATTCATATTTATTTCATATTTCTCATCACATGTTAAGACTGCAATAAGCTAGAATTTTTCCATGACAAAGGCTTAAGTTCCCTTTCACTATCATATTCTTCAATGTGTGATTGGAAACTGATATTGTTTTTTTTTTCAAGGAAAAAAAAATGGTGTGGTTTCTGAAAATTTGTCAAAAATCCAGCTTAATTAATTTTTTCATACTTTTTTTTTTTTTTTTCCAGCTTGGGAAGAGGAAATTCAGTGTCACATCGTTTCTCAAATGTCCTGTAGCTGAATCCCCTCCAGAACTGATGCTGTTGCTCTGGCAGGCTAAATACAAAAGAAACAAGCAGGAGTGCATCCCATTTGTGTACATATTTCACATTTCCACAGAAACTGCACTTCTGTTGATGAGAAAGCCGTTTCAGCTGGAAGGTGTGTGCTTTGTTTCCCTCTTATCTCCACTCAGAACAAAGTGAGTGATTTAGCCACGTGCCTGTCCCCGGTTGGGGATGATAAAGGCAAAAGAAGTTCTCCTTATAAATCTATTAAATCCTCCATACAATGAGAAATTGGAGCTAATGCAGAACAACAATTGATGGCAGGCAAAATTCATTACTGGATGAGTATGTTTTCTGAGAAATTCTCCTGATTAATACAAGGCATCTTCTGGCAGTCAGTGTTGATCACGGAATATCAGAACGGTTTAATTTACGGAATTCTGTAAGAGCGATATTAAGTTCAAACATGAAATCCTGAGAAACCACTGCTGGGAGAACCATCTGTAAAAATAACATTAAGTAGAAAAAGAGGAGACAGAAAGAGGAACAAGGGAGAGATAATGTTCAAATGATTTAACTTGAAGTTTGCTGATAAAGCATGTGAGAAACCTGAGAGTGTAACACCCTTCTCTAGAGCTGCTATTCCACCTCTTACACTGTTAGCCCACAGCTGTTTGCTCATGGTTATTCCCTCTGAGTGGTGTATTTTTGGCTCAGCTACTGCTTTGATTACTATATTGTGATTGTGGGGGGTCTTTCTAAAGTGTGGGGTTTTCCAAAGTGGCCATTTTTTTTCCCCTCCTTTAGAGTTCACTGTGGTTTCCAGAGGTGTGGTTTTAATATCTCCTGCATTTTGAGCTTTCAGGGTCGAGATTTAAATACAGGGCCAGGAAACCATGAACAACAGTAACGTGCAACAAAGCTGGAAAGGAAATACAGACTTCAGATTTGCTGATGTTTGTGTAGCTACAGAAAGACTCCACCAGGGCTCTGACTGATATTACCAAAATTACCCCCTGGGCCAATTCCTGCCAATGTAATAAGTATTCTCTCTGGAGACAGTTGGGGATTTATTTTATTGGCTATTTTGCTAGTTTTAGGAACTGGGAAAGTCACTGGGTAAGTTAGATTCACAAGTAGGCTTCTAAAATAAAATTTTTACCTTTAAGGGAGAAAAAAACCCAAACCTGTCTGTGGTGTGTTTCCCTGATCTCTGGCTGTTTCAAGACAAACCAGGTGCTTTGAATATATTATTTATTTATTTTTTATTTTTTTAAGGTTACAGGCAGCCCAGCATCTGGCCTGTACGTTGCATTTGCTATCTGTTCTTTACACAGCTTGATTTATACAGAATCCTCATTTCTGAGAAAGTTGCTGAGATAGCTTTTCCAGAAGTGCTACACCAACAGAAAGTCACAAATCTCAGATGGACAATGCACAGAGAGAGAAATAAAATCCTTATTGAAATATTTTAAGGAAGTTATGCAAGCGAAGCAAGTGAGAACGTGGCTTTTCAGCTCTTGAAGACATCCTCAGATTTTTCTGTGAGTTCCATTTTTCAACTTAATAGCTGTGTGACACGCACTTGACACATCCCTCCTGCAATACAGAATGATTTCCCATCTTTATTTCCTGGGAAATATGTCTCTCCAGCCGAGCAGCATTAAGATGTGACAGAACCTGGATTTGGATAATTTTGCACAAGGAAAGATTGAAGAGGAGCCGCCTGAAACTCCTCCTGTTAAACATCACTTGGGGTGCGTTATTCTCTTTGGTCATGAAAGGTGTTTCTCTCTCAGAGGTGGGATCTGCAGAAGCCTCTCATGCTGAGAGGGAGTTGTGTCCTTTGGGGGAAGCTCAGGAGCAGTGTCTGAACACCCTTTGGACAAGAGGTCTTAACGGAGCTGGACCCGCAGGCAGTGGGTTTGAGTTTGGCTGTTTGTTTCAGGGCTGTATTTCTGGATGTCAGGTGTTCTGTTTGGCTAAATCCCCTTCAGTTCTGAGGGTTTCCACTGCCTGGGAATTGACCTGTTTGCCCTGAAATTCTCTGTCTTCAGCTGGAGGCCGAGCCCAGTGATAAATCTGCAAATAAACCTAAAGAACAGTAAGGGGGTTTGGCCTCATTGTTATGCTCAGTGCTGTAATATTAACTTAGTATTGGCCATATAGTAATGTTTTTNTCTGTTTGGCTAAATCCCCTTCAGTTCTGAGGGTTTCCACTGCCTGGGAATTGACCTGTTTGCCCTGAAATTCCCTGTCTTCAACTGGAGTGAATAGGCCAAGCCCAGTGATAAATCTGCGAATAAACCTAAAGAACAGTAAGTGGGGTTTGGCCTCCTTGTTATCCTCAGTGCTGTAATATTAACTTAGTATTGGTCACATAGTAATGTTTTTTCACAGCAGAATCACAGAATAGTTTGGGTTGGAAGGGACCTTAAAGATCACCCAGTGCCATCCCCCTGCCATGTCAGGGACACCTTCCACCAGCCCAGGCTGCTCCAAGCCTCATCCAACCTGGCCTGGGACACTTCCAGGGATGGGACAGCCACAGTTTCCCTGGGACACCTGTGCCAGGGCCTGCCTAGTGCAGAATACTGGATGTATGGCTGAATAATGGCAATGGCAGCTGCAGCTGGAAGGAACTCGGGTCAGGAGTGAGGTGAGTTGTGCAGCAGCAGATCTCCCCTCTCACTCAGGTAAATTCTGAATTTGTGTCTTAAGCTTAGAAAGTTCACATCTCACTAAATCAGTCTTCTTCTTTAGGCTCTGTCATTTCTGTTTCAAATGGTGCTTTGCAAAAGCCACTGGGTTAGATCAGAATCACAGAATTGTTAGTGTTGGAAAAGACCTGCAAGATGGTCAAGTCCAAACATCAGCCCAGCACCACCAGCACGTTCACCAGTAACCCATGTCCCCAGGTGCCACATCCATATGTTTTTTGAACACTTCCAGGGATGGTGATGCCATCACTTCCCTGGGCAGTCTCTTCCAATGTTTTGCAAGTCTTTCTATGAAGAAATTTTTCCTCACATCTAACCTGACCCCCTAAACTCTTTAGTTTTCTTACAGCCATGGTGGCCAATGTAAAATACCTCCACATCACACTCAGTAGAAGAAGACAAGAGAGTTTTTGAGAGGAGTTCAGATAACACCATCTCTTACAGAAGCTCCTATATGGAACTGTGTGTAGCAAGTGTTTATTGGGATCTATTGAGTGTGCTCACTGCATTTTTTTTTCCTGTGTTTTAAGTTCTTGAGATCTTTTATTTTTAGCCAGGGAAGGAACGTGATTACAGGGGTTTTTGCAGCGGTCTTTTTAAAAGTTGAGTAAACAACGTATGTAATTACTCTGTAGGGAAATATGGCTTCATTAAAACATGAAGTCATTCTATTAGCATACACACCTGCTGCTTGTGTGGCACCTTTCTTCCAGAAATAACCAAATCACTGAATAGAAATTGTTCTGTAGTTCAGCTACCTGGAATGTGTGCTTCAGCGTTTTGTCTTGTCCTCCTGCTGCCTAAAAGTAATCACACTGCAGGACAGAGCTCTGCTGGGACTCAGCTCCAGCTGGGAAAGGAGACAGTTTTTCTTGACTGCTTAAAATGGGGGGAAAATTGCCCAAAGCCAATCCAGTTTTCATAGGCATTATCTGCAGGGGAAGCTTGCTCTTCAGGTGGGACACAAACGAGAATGTATTTCCCTCATTGCACTGTGCCCTCATCAGAAACAGCTCGTGGAGAGAGCTTGAAAATGCTTGGGAAAGTTGTGATTGCTGTGTGGGCCCAAGGTTTCCTACAACTGCAGTGTGTTCTGATTGGCTCAATTGTAATGTATCCCTCAGACAAAATACTCCTGGAAAATTTGAGCATAACCAGGTAAATGCCAGGAGTGCCATTTCTGTGCATGTACGTGATAGCTTTGATCTGAAAAAGGCTTAGACTTGTTAAGTTGTAATATAATGGGATTTAATGCATATCCCCTGCTCCTGGTTCTGGTTTTGGCTTTGTAGTTTTAAAGTGAATCCAATATACACAGAAGGGAGGAGAGACCAAGAGGCAGGGAAGTTTTGGGTCCTTCCAAGCTGTGTAGAGTTGGGTGTGCTTGCTTTAACTGAGGCTCTGGATCCTCAGAAGAGCCTTAAATAAACAGCATAAGAGGCAGGGCGAGGATGAAGAGATCCTTTCCTGATGCTTCTTCCCAGTCTCTGCCCAGCAGAGCTGTGGAGGGTCCTGGAGCTGGTGGCTGTGTTTAGAATACAGGATTTAGTACCTGTTAGTACATCATCCTCCTTCAGGAGGGGGCACAAACTTCCCACTGAAGGTCCTGCTCCTTATTTATTGCCTTAACTTCCTTTAATACCCAGGGACACTGAGTGTTGTAGAAATTTGACTCAGCTCCAGATTTACCCCAGAAAACAGAAACAAAACCCGGCACGTGTAAGGCTCTGGTTTGGGTAAGTGCTGTTCACACTCCTCTAGGTTTGTGAAGCTATCAGTGTTCCAATGTCACCCTCAACATTTACATTACCCAAGCCTGGTTCCTGCTATCACAGCCTGCATTTAGTAAATGGATCTCCCTCTCGTTGTGACTGCAGCAGGGTGACAGCCAGCCAGGAGGAGTAAACTGTTTGCCTGCTGTGTGTGCTGTGATATGGGAGTGTTGCAGCCATCACTGGGAAATCTCTCCCAATTACCAAACGTGACAGTGCCTCCTGAGCCAGCCAGCCACCCCAGAGCCAGATGAACAGTTTAACCCTGGCCCACAGGAAAGGCCACAGAGCGGATTAGTTTCCTAATTACTTCAGGCTGTCTTCAGCACGCCCTTGGTTTTTAAAACTCTACACAGCTTTGGTGTGGATTCCTCAAATATTGGCTCATTTCTACTGCCCTGTTAAAACAACTAAAACTGGCTGATACACTGGAAATTTCCTTTTAATACTGGATATATGGACAGAGCCATTTCTGTGGAGGGTTCACCTCTCTAGGATTCAGCTTCCACCGCAGCTCAGGCAGAAGCACAGACCTGTCCTTTTTATGAGTGTTCTGAATCCTGATTTCTTTTTTTTTTCCCCTCTTAGCTTGGTGTTCCAGAGTTTGTGGAATGAAAGTGTAATGCTGGCACGGCAGTTGTT
>VXAW01006917.1:251110-307859 GCA_013399735.1 Tyrannus savana
GCACAGAAAGCATGAACACAACCTTCCTTTAGATTTCTCACAGGAGATTGCATAAACCCCCCCCCTGCCCCCCCTCATCTGTTTTTGAGACATTTCTTTTCTGCTCTTCATTTTTGTAACAGAAAAAGCCACCTGGAGCAGCTGCTGTCATTCCTGCAGGTCCCCAACTGCCTCACCTGTCTGCAATCAGTTAATTACTAATGAGGTAAACCCCTCACAGCTGAGGCAGCCCCTGACCTGCACAGTATAAGGAGTGTGAGGGTGTGCCTGCTCTCTTTTCCTGCTTCTCCCTTCAGCCCCTGAGTTCTGCTGGAGCAATGAAGCCCAAACTTTCAGGAGAGGTGCTCTGAAGAGCAGCAGGTATGTGCCACTGGTCTGATGGGATTTGTGCCTGCCCATGGCTTTCAGGTCCCTTCCCAAACCGTTCTGCAGTTCTGTGGTGTTTAACAGCTGTGTTTGCCTCTCGTGCTGAGGGGCCCCTGAGTTCAAGCTCTCCGGTGCATGAGTGAGTTAAACTCTCCAAGCTGCACAGAATGCTTGAAATTCCCTTTTTTTTCAAAGGTTGAGGGGTGTCATTGTGTCATCGTTATGGGGGGTAAATGAGGGCAGAAGGGTTTCTAGGAAAAGAATAGGAGGGACGTAAAATTTATCATGCAAATTTGGAGTGTTCTAACACTGAAAAACGTGTCATGGATAAAAATAATCGAGAGAGAAAAGAGGGACTGGGAGGAAAGAATGTGATTTAGTAGGAAGAAAACAACCAGTAAATTTTTTAAGAGTACACTTTACTCGTTGACAAACTCTGGCTGAGGATGATGCTGTGCTGCTGAAGTGTGGGTTGTGTCAGAAAAAGCTCCAACTTGTGATTAAATACCTATGCAGGAGCTTTGTCTGTGCTCTTTTGTACCGCTCCTGGTGCTAAACCTGGTGGGTCTGATTATGGTTGGGAAATACAGAACAGGTTTGTGTCGTGCTCTCTGGTTATCCATGAGCTCCACGGTGATTTCTGGGGTCTTCCTGGTGTTCAGCAGTGCTGATGGGGAGATGAGGGCTCTAATGGAAGATTCCATAAGCTGGATTGGGATTGGTGCCCCTCTTTGCTGTGCCCTGAGTACAGCTGGAGCCTTTCCTGGAGGAAGGAAGAATGATCATGTGCTTTGAGTGTGGGAAACCTGCTTAGACATCCTAAAATGGGTGTGGGATTGCAGCCTAAGAATGCAGCAATAGGGCACAAAATGTAAGCTTTCATTTGAGCCTCCTGAAATTTCCTAAGAGGGAGAGACTGATTGGCCCTCAGCAGGTAGTGCATCCTCCCTCTGTCAGGCATTCTGGAATGTAATTAAGTGGCCTTTGGAAGTGCATTCCCTTCATTAGTTTTTTGTGGAAGCTTTAATAATTGGCTTGGGGTGGATGTCTAAATCTTACCTGGCAGTGTTCAGTGAAATTCAATCCACCCCTGAGCTCTCTATAACTGAGATCTGTTCTGTAAGATGAAGAGTACCCTGAAGAGGCTGTTCATTAATTTTTTCTGAGCTTCTCAGGTGTTTTGATGGTGGCAGCTTATAGAAATATTGCCTTTCAGGTCAGGTAGCTTGCCAAACACCTGGTGAAATCAGTGCCTGGGGTGGACACTCCAGCAAGGAAACACAGGGACAAGTATTGTGTTGTGGATGAACGTGACAACAGAATGAGGTAAAAACCATCACTTACAATAGGTGGTTATCCTAAATCAACAAACAGAGCCATGCAGCATCGTGCATGTTACATTCTGTTAAGCGTCTCTGTGCTGGGTTTGTGGGTTATTACTGTGATGGCACTGGAAATAACTGTGTGTCAAAGGAGGAAACGTGGAAAAAGATCCTAAAGTGACAAAAAAATGAAGGCATGGGTCAGTGCTACAGAGCTGTGCCAAAGAGAGGAAGGAGGCATTCCCTGTGCAAACACCGGGCACCCCCAGAGGGAAACATCTCTGAGCGATAACTCGGCCCGTGCCTTTGGCCCTGGAAGCGGAGCTGCTCTGGGACAGCGCAAGGCACCTGTCCAAGGTGCTGAACCTGCCGAGTCACGAGAGTGTTCTGGTTTGTGTCATCTCTCGTCCTCGAAGTGCACCTTTTCCTCCACGAGGAAAGGTGCCTGAGTCACAAACTGTGTCCCAAGAATTCATTCCCAAAACACTGGGGGTTTGGGATGTGTTCAGCACTTACTGCCAGAATGTGAGCAGTGTCTGGGGAGATCTTTTCATTCAGTCTTTGGGTCCTCAGCAGACTTGACTTCTCTAGGGTCTTTTGCTGCATTTGATTTTATTCTTTGTCATACTGAAGTTACTGTATGAATCTGAAATATTTCAGGTGACATTAAAGACCACGTTTCTCAATGTATTTTTCCCCTCATTGTATGGTGAGTTCTTACCTGTGCCTTCAGAGAGGACTCATCTGGGGGGCACAGGCCAGTTCTGCCCAGCCTTTTCCCTTGTAGTGTAGCTGAACAACATAAAAATGTGTTCTTTTTCTCCTGCTCCTGTTTCTTGTTTCATTTCCCTACAGTAAAAAAACTGTAGGGGAGATCAGCTTTTTCCTGCCCTTCCTTTAGGAAGCTGCCAAAGGCAACGCTGAAGAGCTGAAACTGGCCTGGCTCTGATCAGAGCTTATAAACTCTGACGGGTTTATAATTTTTGCAAGAGTAAATTGTTCTCGTCGTGCCCCAAAGAGGGCTGGATGGGGCTGGTGTAAAGCTGAAATGATGGTTATTCCTCCTGGTGTCGAGCCCTGTGAGTTGCTGCAGATGGAACATTACCCTTAGTGCCTGTGTTTTTCACGTGGTGCTTTCCTTTCCAAACCAGACACTGGATGCTTTGTCCTGGTATTCCCCCCGCCCTGTTTTCCTCTGCTGTGCATATTCTCAGGTGTGGTGGTGCTGCTGGAGTGCTGAACTCACAACTGGCAGCCAGGCTCTTTCCTTCAGAGCTGTGACAGGTTTCAGAACGGCACAGACAAACCTGACTGTGAATTTTTCCCTTTCAAACTCCCTGCCTGCGTTAGTCTGCCGTGCAGGAAGCAGGTGGCGTTTTACAGTCGTTTAGATACTGAATTTTCACAGGCTGGAGACAGCATGGGAATGCTTTTGTGGGTTTTGCCGCTGAATTGTGTTGAATAGAAGGCCACTGCTGCCATTTGGGGAAGCTTTCAAGTGCAGCCCACGGTGTCCCCAGAGTGCAGCTTTCCCTGGGGTTTGTCAGTCCCTCATCCAAAGGCAGTGAGCCCAGCACACCCCTCGCTGGTGTCAGGGGAAGTGAAGGGTGACGTGGTGGCAGTGGCAGGGTGTTATTCCTGGCTCACCTGTGGTAATTAGCTGAAGTTTCTTCCAGTTATTTCAGCTGAGAGAGAGGCTGCAGAGGGGAGTTTGATCCCCGGCAAGCAGAGAGCTTCAAAACCTGTAACGAGGCTGAGCACCACATCTTTCTTCAGATAATGCAACCAACCTTCTCACCTTTCTACTCAAACATTAGTGTTTCAAGCCTTCAGTCAATATTAGATGGCTCTCTGCTGTGTGTGATGTCAAATTTTACCTTACTGTAGATACTCAAGGATCCCTGACATGCTTGAAATTATTTGAAGTTAACAGGTACCTATGATTCACCCATTAAGTCTGCATTTCTCTGAAGTTAATTCACAGATAAAATATTCCTTCTCTTTGAAAAGGGAGAGCTCTAATAGTGATTTATGGCACACTGACTTCGCAGGTGTGTCGAGTCGGTATTATCCTTTATTGAGGTAAATGTTGGATTAGAGATCCATTTCTTCTCAGAGACGGAGTTACTGATTTGTTTTATGTGCTGTGATGTAGCTGCATACAAAGTGGCCTCCAAAGGTGACGTGCTCTGTGTAGTGATGCTGGGAAGCAGCTTTCCCACGCCTTATTTTGGCACTCCCCCCGCCTTGCTGGTGTTTTCTGGCCAGTTGAACAGTTTCAGTTTTTGGCTCAGACAACATAAGAATTTTCTGTAAACAATCAATTGTTTGATTATTTATTTTTTTCTCAAAGCATCTGCTGGACAGGTTTTCTTACATACAAATTTCTGATAGCTCAGCTGAACGTTGTTGTGTAAATTTGAGCGTTTTGAAGGCCAATTCAGAAATTCAGTTGGTTCCAATCTGAAAAAGTCTTCAGTGATGTCTTGGCTGGAGCTTGTGTAGCCCTCTGATTAAATTGGGGAGGTTTTTAATGATTGTGCTGATTTTTCTTGCCCTCTGCTGGGCTGGTTTATCTGGGGGCTGTGAAATCTGGAGGGTGCTTTGACACCTGTTCAGAGGGAAAAAGAGCAAGGTAGGATTGATGATTGTCTTTGCTCCTGTACTTGAGCACCTCTGACACAATTAACCTCTGATAGGTGAACAATGAGGCAGCATCGTTTTGTCAAAATTAAATTCAGACAAAATCGCATCAATCTGAACTCTCCCAGTGCTGATGCAGAAGGCCTTCCTGCAGGAAGAGCAAAGAGATGACTGGATTCCAGCAGAGAGGAAGCTCTGGCATTTGGCATTCCCATAAGGAGGATAAAGGAACGCAGACAGGTTAATGTGACAGGGATGCAGTGTCCGTACCTGGAGCAGCATCTGTGGTTCTATTCTGAAATGCAAGGCAGGCTGGAATAGCCAGCACTGTTACACAGTTGCAGATAATACTGGTTTTAAGGGGTACAAGATTAAAACTCTTGGTTTTGCAAGGTAATACAAGATTAAAAGGAAGTTGACAAGTTTGACAAACTGTCTGGCCTTAAATGAGAATCGGATTCAGTGCGAGGTGTGAGCTATGAGACCTGGGCAGGAGTAATCATCTGCTCCAAGTCAGGTGAGGAGAACACCAACCAGCTACAAACACACAGAAAAGAATTTGGAGGGCTTAAGGAATCGTAACTCAGCAATGCCAGCCTTTTCCAGCAGAGGCAAATATCCCAGCGGGCTGCTCAGCCAGGACTGAGCAATCTGCATGGCACGATCTTTCTGTGCTGCTCGCAGGGTTGGTGGGACATCAGCTGGAGCTCTGCTTTGGGCACTGCACAGCAGGGAACGTGAGACAAGGGGGAGAAAAACAGAGGAGAGAGGGTAGAAGTGCAACAAGTTCAGGAGAGGGGTTTGTTTAGTCAGGAGTGGGCTGGCAAAAGCCATCATGAGTCATCAAGGATGTAAAAGTTTGCTGGAAACGGTGTCATCTGTTCTCAGTGCCCACAGGGTGTCAGATGACCAACCAAGGGTTTAAAACACAGCAAAGAGGGCACAAGTTTGACATGGGGGAAAAAGCTTTGAGGGGCAAGGAGTGATGCAACCCTGCAGAAGTAAAAAAAAAGTCTTCAGCAAAATTTTTAGCAACAGGAAACAGGAGTAACTTTGATTGTGAGTGGTCCAGTCTCAAAGCAGGGGCATAAGGGCCAAGTGGCTTTTAGACACAGAGACACTAATTTTTGGCTACATTTTGTGTACATGGCAACAGCTTGCTCTAAAATACGTGTGATTGCATCCTCTCATCTCTCTTTTGTGAAAGTATAAATGTGGCTGTTAGAGTGAACCTTTTTGTTTCACTTCTTATGATAGTGCTGGATGCATTGTTCTTGTTTCTCTTTTATGCTCTTTGAGAGGTATTTTGCCAGTTTCTTTTTTTGGTGTACTAAAATTGCTAAGTGTTTCTGAAAGCTGTGGGGTTTTTTTAATCATTTTGACTTGGTCGCTTTGTCTGTTCAGGTTCCTTTTTTTTTTTTTTTTTAACCTTATTATTTTTCCTGTGTCATTGAAAGAACTGTTCTGTTCTTTCAGTGGCTCCATTGGATTTCAGGAAAGAGAGGGACACACACAAAAAAAAACAAACCACAAAAAACAGTGCATGATGTAGCAGAGCCATTGGCTCCATCTCCTCATGACTTCGTGATTTCCTTCACCTTCCTTTCCCCCATGAAATACTTTTGTGGGATTCTGCTTTGCCATATCTTAAAATCTTTCTTCAAAACAAGATCATCATTAGGTAAAGATCTTGTCGCTCTTGGCTTGCCCAAAGGCTCTCCTACCCTCTGAGTTGCAGTGTTGTATCTGTCACCAAGAACCTGTGGAGGTTTCTGGTGTGGCTGTGAGCAGCAAACGTGACACATCCATCACCCCAGCACAGAAAGAGCCAGGCCCTGGTGAACACAAGCCACGAGAGCAGGTGTTCAGAAAAAAACCTGCCTAGTGGGTGCAAAACGCTGATCACACTCACACACGCTCTGAAATACTGTAAATATTATCCTAGGAGGAAATTATGACAGATTAACATCTGCACGGGCTCACGCTGCTGCTGTAATGCTTTGATAACAAAAGACTACAGTGCCCACGGTTTTCTTCCCACTGGAAAGGGAGCAGACTGCAGCACATGCTTTCACTGATGGAAATTGAAATTAGTCTGAGGCATTAATTATTAATATTTAAATCACATTTTAAATATTAAGTGCGAGAAGAGTCGTATTGTTTCCCTGGGAAGGCTGACTGCTTTTGGGGTCTAATGGCAATAAAATTAGCCTCGTGTGATCCACGCACCCCCAAGGCCCTCAGCACCTGGCAGGATGCCCTGCTGAATGAGGCTCAGAGCAACTCAAATACCCTTATTTCACCCAGTGGTGACTGGGCAAAGGATGCAAAATGTTCTCCTTTTTGGCAAAGTCAGGATTTCAGATGCTCCTGGGGGCTGTGTGTGTGTGGGTTTTTGGTGGGGTTCTCTCCACGAGCGAGGAGGCTGCGGGATGGGGAGCGTGGGCAGTGTTTGTTTACGTGGCTTTTTGTTCACTGACCATTATTTTGCTTAGTTTAAGCTGGGGTTTTTGGTGGTGAGACAACAGTACAGTCTGAACCCATACTGCTTGTGCCTCGATAAATAGAACTCAATAATTGAGATACTGTGAAGGAACCCCTACGGATTCCCTGTGTGACTACAAGTCATTAGACCAGAGATTTGGCATTTTAGTGCACTGGAATCAGAGACATTAGATAAGCAGAGGTCTGCTTACAGCTAGTGATGGTGGGATAGCTAGTGCATCATTATCCCAAAAAAAATCAGTATGGGATTAATTAAGATAATGCCCACTCACTATCAGTCAAAAGAAAAGAAAAGAAAAAAAAAACAACTTGGTTTTGCAATTGCCATAAGGCAATACATGTAGAGATCTGTGAGAGTCTGTAAAAAATGGGTTTCAGTTTCTGACACTGCTCACCTCCTTTTGATTTTTTTGAGATTAGTATGAGCTGTAGCAGTTCTGCTGGAATTGCTTTCAGGGTAAGCCTTTGGCTTTGGAAAAATTTGTGTATACCATAACAAGTCATTCGCTTCCTTGTTCCTTCGTTCCTTCACTGCTGAAAGGGCTCTGCCATTCTGTGTTTACTCTGAGCTGCCTTGCCTTGCTCTCCAGTTTTATAACCAGCTCTCAGGAGAGGTTTCAGTGAGATCTCAAATACCACAGGCTGCAAAGTTGCTGCTCCCTGTGCTGCCCTCCCTGCAGCTGAAGCCCTGTGTAAGTTAAGGACAGAAGCAGGTGAAGTTTTTATTCACAATAGATAAAGCCCCCCCCAGAAAAAATGTTTTCCCACATCCTCAGCAAATGATAACTGAGTTGTCTTTTAAATGCCATTTTGTTTTATAAATAAACAAATGAGGGCATTTCTTGAGTTTTCAGTATCAGCACCTCATTTGTCTTGTGCTTTTCCTCTATACTCAGCTAAAAAACTGTTGAGCTTTCTTATTCTGAAGGAATAGTGGGTCTCGCAGCCCAGACTTACATCAGATGTTTCTATCCGTGGCTTTGGATGGCTGCCTGCAATCCATATTTTTCAAAGTGAATTTCTCAGAACTGGAGACAACTGTATGGCCTGCAGCACTATGGAAATATTTCTTTTTTATTTGCACACGAAGGGAGCTTTTAGAGCCAGCAGTGCCCCCGTGGGGTCTTTGCCTGTGCCTCTTGGGGGGGGATGTTTTGCTGGACCATTCTGGAGGTCCCCTTAACACCAAGAGAAATGTTAGCTCTGGTAGTTTCTGTTGGAGAAACCAATAGGATTCTTTGGACTGGAGTTGTAAGAGGTGTTGCTGGCCTGTCAGGCAGCATTGCTGATCAAGAAAATCATCACTAATGAGCTCCCTGTGTCTGCGCTGGGTTTGTGTTCCGTGTGTGGAATAAAGCCCTGAATGAATCAGCGATCAATACTATTTCCTCTAATTCAGCTGGATGTATCACACTGAGCTATAAATACTGCAGATTCCCCTGGTATCGTTGTTTCTTTGTTTGCTTAGCAATTGCTCTAAGTATCTGCAAAGGATTAGCCGGTGGAACAGGGGCTGTAATCAAGATATCAGTCTCCTAATTGAGTGTGCTGGCTGTCCTACAGGGCAGTTGTTGCCATACCTGTTGATGCAGCGAATCTTGGAGCACCTTGAACAAGACAAATCGAGAGTCCTCTCCAGTTAAACTCCAGCCAGGGATGTAGGGCACTTCCCTGGGAAGCAGAAGGCCAGTGTTTAAATCCTTACTCCACAACCTTAAGAGGACCTTTGAACCAGGGCTGGCTTCATGACCCAGATATCATCAGCCCTCTGGAGATTGTTGGCCCTTCCAAATTCTTATTGCTGTTAATAAAATACATGGAGTTGAAAAAAATCAGGACTTGGGGAGGATTGGCTAATCTGCTTTTTTAAATGTGTTTTGTTTGGTTGGTTTTTTTGTGTGTGTTAACCTGGAATTCTTAACTAAAGGTGAGCTTTAAAACTATTTATTCACATTTGAATCCCTTCAAACTACTGTCTGCTTTCACGTTGCTGAAGGGTGAATGTTGTATCAGTCCAAGTTCACTGAAGATTTGCCAGAGGTTCCTCTGAAAGCTTCATGAACCTCAGCTACTTTGCCTTGCTTTTCAACACTAGCAAACTCTTGTATGCACTTAGAGCAGATAAAAGAAGTTTCTCCCCATGCCCTGCTGTATTAACTGTATTAATTAACTTACTCTGTAAACAAAGATGCTTGTGGGTGATCTCTAAATAGTCCAGCAGAGAATATTCATTAAGTGGAAAAAAAAACCCAAAAAAAACCAAAAAAAAACCAGGAACCTAAAATGTGTGAGTGTTTGGAAGGCTTAAATACTTGCAGATATTTGCATGAAAACCTTATGCAAATCCTAGCCTGCAGAGTGTTATCCTTACATTATTCAAATTACAGATTCACTGTTAGATTTATTTAAGAAATTATCTGCATCATCAAATGCAGTGGAGGTGACAGGTGAAGCAAGGAGAGGGGTCAGGACTGGGAACAGGGCTGGGGGAACTGCAGTGCCTGGGCAGTGAAGGTCAAGGAACACGGTGGTGGGCCTGGCTCACCCACTACCTTTCTTTCTGTGCCCAATTTCAGAATGCAAACAGGATAGAAAAATGGGCACACTTAGAGCAAAATGTCACTTGAGTCAACACTGAGCAGCACCCCAGCTTTCTGATGTTGACTGTGAACAGTATTACAAGAAGCTTGTGAAAGACAAGGAGTTAGGAATCTGCAACGTGTGAGGGACAGCCATAACTGTGACTGCCTTTTATTAAGTTTTATATCTGCCTGTAAACAGCTGATTGCAAGGCTTCTCTGTACAGCAAATTGCCTTCTTTGCACAGATAACTTAGGAAAAAGGAACCCTTTCACTGCTGCCCTTCCTCAGTCCCTGTATTTTGTGGTTCCCACTTGCTGGAGAAGCTGGACTGTACCGGGAGCATTTTCTCAAGAAGCTGGAGAGGAGGGCAGTGCTGGGTTTAGTGAGGGAGGCTGAGCAGGATAAATTACATGCTTTGGTGAAGGGGTTGGACAAATTAATACTCACTCTGGTTCCACCTCTAAAACTGGCGATGCTTCGTGACTTTCCTGGGGGTTTGAATCACTGAAAGGTTTTTTTTATTATTATTCTAATCTAGAAATTGTAACACTCCAATTTAAAAGAGTGTTGCAACTTTGCTGTATATAAAAACGAGTCTTTGTTTAGGAGAATTCTTATATATCTGATGTCTATCAAGAGATAAATGCTCAATACTTATGTCAAAATGCGTTCTCTTGAGTGACTGTCAAATTCTATCTTCAGTCTTAAAAGAATGTCAGAAGGAATTATTTGGACTGTTTCTTTATCATGGGAAAATGATTCTTTTCTTTTCTTTTTTTTTTTTTTCCAAAGGAGGTTTTATAAGATATCAGTGGGGTTTTAAACTTTTTTAAAGGAAGGTTTCTGTGCAGATACAGACTGTAGCAAGTGNCAGTGCTGGGTTTAGTGAGGGAGGCTGAGCAGGATAAATTACATGCTTTGGTGAAGGGGTTGGACAAATTAATACTCACTCTGGTTCCTCCTCTAAAACTGGCGATGCTTCGTGACTTTCCTGGGGGTTTGAATCACTGAAAGGTTTTTTTTATTATTCTAATCTAGAAATTGTAACACTCCAATTTAAAAGAGTGTTGCAACTTTGCTGTATATAAAAACGAGTCTTTGTTTAGGAGAATTCTTATATATCTGATGTCTATCAAGAGATAAATGCTCAATACTTATGTCAAAATGCGTTCTCTTGAGTGACTGTCAAATTCTATCTTCAGTCTTAAAAGAATGTCAGAAGGAATTATTTGGACTGTTTCTTTATCATGGGAAAATGATTCTTTTCTTTTCTTTTTTTTTTTTTTCCAAAGGAGGTTTTATAAGATATCAGTGGGGTTTTAAACTTTTTTAAAGGAAGGTTTCTGTGCAGATACAGACTGTAGCAAGTGAGGATGAATAAGGGGCTGGTTCCTGAAGCAGGGCCTGACAGGCACAAACTGGTTTGCCTCTGTGCTGTGTAGAAGCCTCTAGAACACTCTGTCCATAGTGCACTGAATTTCACCCTGGCTCTCCCTGTGGGGTTCCAAGGCTCAGTCCTCCGAGAAAAAGAAATTCTCATTGTCACTGGTAAACTAGCAAAGTGAAAATCTCTCCAGAATACATCTACAGTAGGGAAAAAACACCCCAAAATTAGATCTTCAGTTCATTAGGGGAGTGGAAAGCAATGCAGAGAAAGTTTTTATTGTCAGTGACAGTCACAAACCTTTGTTTGGAACGTGGAATCCACACTACAAAAATACAGAAATAATTCTGCAAAGATGCAGAGGACAGCAAGGCCAGTGTTGTGTTTTGAACTGCCTGTGAGCACCCCCTTGCAAGTCCTGTCTTAAATGGAAAGAAAGAAAGAAAGAAAAAAAAAAAGATCAGCCTGTATCACAAGAATCAGTCATAATTCGGTGTAATTGATGGCAAGAAAATAAGATAAATTGAAAAAGTTTTTCACTAAAGTGCACAGGGTCAATCTGTGAAGCTGGCAGCCACACAGGGTGAGAGCTGAACAGCACAGCTCAGGATTACTGCTGCTCTCTGGCTAAGACTGGTGTAATTTTTATGCCCAGTAATAACATTCATAGTCATGTCTATGAAGACAGATAGAGAAACAAATTGAGTGTAGGTGAATGTAGCAGGCAGTGGAATGAATTGAATAGAAGCTGTTTATCACAACTATCAGCAAATGCATTTTTCCCATCTTTCTCTAGAGGAAACATAACACAAGTTGTCATTACCACCATACTGTTCCTCCTCCCCTCCCCTTTTATCCTGTTCTCACCAATTTTCCCCCATCTCTGTACCCTCCAAAAAGGAGATTTTTTTCTTTTCTCTCAGAAAAGCTCCATATGTGTCATGTGTTTGCAAGTGTTTTGTCCTGCCAAAAATGCAGTTACTCCTTGAGCTGTGTGAGCAACAACCAGGATAATTTCACATTTATGTGGTTGCTTTATTTTATTTCACATTAAAAAATATCTAAAGGCAACCCCCCCAAAATTGTCTTTCTGGATACGTTTACAGAGGTTGGGCTTTTGCTGCAAAGGGAAATAGGGATGTTTGTGGCAGGGAAAGCTGACATGAACATTTCAAGGATAGCAGTGTGAAATACAACTAAATTGAGCTTGTGACTGCACCTTGAAACATGGAAAATAACATGAAACGAGATGGAGCTGACTGTACTTCAGTATTTAGTACCACCAATCAGCATATTTCCATATTTCACTGGAGTTTAAATTGTATTGAGCAGTAACTATGCAGTGAATACACTCAATTCACTTTGGAACAAGCTTTGGCTAAGAAGTCTTTAAGCCTGAGATAAATTGAGCATCCGAGTTCTCCCTGCAGTGCAAAGAAATTCATCATTTTGTTTGACTAAATGTCAGTGCTTTTTGAAGGATTGTAATGGTTTGAAGTTGGAGTCACAAAATTATGAGAAAGTGATTAAAAGATTTGCTGTCATCAGATCAAAATTTAGAGAAACACTTTAGGCTGAGGAATACATTTTCAGGTCAATGAACAGGGCAAGGGTTGAACACTTTTCCATTCAAGTGCAATTGTAATTGAAATAATTCAAGTAATAATGAATTATCAATTCAATCAATCTGTTTGTTGTGTATTAATTTGAAGAATTAGGTGGAAACACCCACATTTCCTACTTCACATGATGTGAAGGCCACTGAAAAGAGCGTACTTTCCTAGGAAGATACCTCAGAAAAGAACAAACCCCATGTAAACTTTTCTAATTCTACACCAAAATTGAAGACATGGAGGGGCTGTCAGAAGTCCCTGGTAGGTACATGTGCCACCAAATGACACCAAACCTTTTTTCTCCCTCTTTTCCCCTCTCCAGTGGAGCCATTCTAGCCTCAGGCCTCATACTTTGTGTGGTTTCTCTCTACTCTCGTGGCCAAAGTCATCAGAAGACGCACCAGGCAGCACCAAAAATGGGGTGATGGCAGCAACCCCTGCACCTTCACACAGGCAGGAACCCCACTGGTTTGTAACTCAGAGAGTTAAAGCAGTCCTTTTTCTTGCAGGAATATTCATTTGGAATGGAGCCCTTTGGTGGAAAATGTTTTGGTGTCTCGTGTGTTGCTCTCTGGAGTTGGAAACCCTCCATCCAGCCCTGGTGAGAGTGAGCCCCGGGAATCCACACTGCTGGGAATGAGGGAGGGAGCTCTGTGTGCCCCACCAGGCACATCAGCATCTCCTCCAAGCTGAGATCAGGGATTCTTCCTCCTGCACTGAGCTGTCAGCCCGTTTCTATGGTGATCTCAAAGGCACTGATGGATTGGCTGTGCTTATGTAACATGTTCCCAAACCAAAAAATATCCACGTAACCACCAGGATCTTTGGATGCTGTCAGTAGTTCTGGGTGCAGTCTGGACATTGGGACAGACAAGGGGTGTCATCTGCTTTGAATGTGTGTGTGTGTTTGAACAGAGAGAGAGGAAGGTGATGTGTTGTGTCTGCTCTCACCAGGCAGAGGTGTCATCTGGTGGCTGCTGCCTCTGGGCTCACCAGCTGTGATGTGTGCTGCCAAAAGCTTGGCTGCCAATCTGCATGGAGATTTCTGGGAGAGTTCAGCTCATGCACAGTTCCTCTGATGGGTGTGAACCACCCAGAGCACGATCCCTGGGCACTCCTTTAACCCAGCCCTCTCAATCTGCTTTTGCTTTCTGGATCCACAGAGTTTCCCCCCAGCCAAGCTGATTACACTCCAGTGTTTCCCTTTCCCCTGTATTTGGGGCACTTTTTTTAAAGCAAGCTCTCCTTCCTCCACCTCCCTCCCTGCACCATCTGCCATTCCTGGGTTTATTTGGTTTCAGGGAAATGTCATCTCTCTTTTTTGAGCACATGGACCTCTGTGATTCAGGTGGGTGCTGCTCGGAGTGAAATGCCAGGGAGGGGATGGTGCTGTGCAGCCCTGGGGATGTGGCAATCCATGCCACACGGCCCTGTGCTGCTGAATGGGGCACTCTGCAAAGTCCCTTTGTCTGCTGCTGGGAACTCTCTGTCTCTCATCTGGAAAACCTCAGAATTCAAACCATCAGTACTTGTTTTTGTGATCTAAATACCAGGCTAAGTGATTGGATGTTTTGCTGTCTTTGTCGTCCTTTACCTCCAAAAACCTTGCTTGCTCTGCATGTTGCCCTGAAAATGCATATTTAAAAATATTTTTGATAGGTATTAAAGTATATATAATTAAAATATGAATTCATCAGTGGTTGCCATGGCATATACTTGCCACACTGAATGAGCAGTGTGGGATATTACTGGGTTTAGCTGTACTTAGAACTTCTTGCCACGGATCTACTGCTATCAAACAGTGTTCCTAAACTGAATGACCCATGCTCTGAAAGGAGAATGAAGCAAGGTCTGGGGAAATACAGGTGGACAGACAAGACAGGCACGTGTCTCCTTAACATACAGACCTGCCAAGGTCTCCACGAGTATCTCATTGCATTAGATGGCCAGTAACTTTACCAAATCCAGCTGCTCTTGTGGTCTTGCTTTCTTAGCAAGTGCTGTATTAGGAATAGTAATGATATTCCTGCTCCTTCTTCCTTACCTGTGATTTAAACACACCCAAACTCAGGACTGTTGTTTCCAACAGCACTGTGTGGCTGCCATGATGTGCCAGCAGAATTTAACATTTTAAATTACCCAGTTTGGGACATTTAATGGAATAATTTTTTCCCTGGTTGCCCCATCCAACCTGGCCCTGAACACTTTCAGGAATGGGACAGCCACGGCTTCTCTGGGCAGCTTCTACCAGGCCTCACAGGGAAGAACTTCTTCCCCTTGTCCAATCTCAGCTGTACCCTCTTTCAGTTTAAAGCCCAAACATGCTGTACTCTCATCCCAAAGGATAATAAATGCAGGGCCAGAAACATCACCTGCAAATTAAACACACGGCCCTGAAGACAGTTGTTTAAATTTTCTTGTGTTTTTTTCCCAATGCTCGCTTCTCTTACCAAAATAAGCACTGTTAGCAGGGGAAAATGGTAATTTTCCATGGAAACCAGTGGAAAAGGAAGCAGGCTTCAAAATAATCTCTCCACATACGCTTGTGGAATAAGCATGTTTGTTTTAGAGATGGGAAATCAGGCACAGCGTGCCCAAATGGCAAGCTTGGTGTCACCCAGCACCGAGAGCAGGAATCTGAGAGCCTCAATCTCCGCCTGTTGTCTTAGTCACAGCATCTTGTTGGCGTTTTTGTAGGGTTTGATTTTTTTTTTTTTAACATTTGTGGTTTGCTTTGTGGTTGTTTTTTTTTGTTGTTGTTGTTGCAGGATAAGCTTCAGCCTGTGTTGTGACCTTCCTGTGTGAGTGATACGCATTCATCCATGACAATTAAAATTGCTCATTGTTTCACAACTAGATCGTGTAGTGAAGTGGGGGATAGAGTAGGAATTAGGGAAATCAGGAATTGTCAGTTTTTTCCTACAGCAGAGAATGAGCCTTGTCAGAATGGGGTCCTGTTTAGACTGGAAAATAATCCTGTGGGTGTACCCAACCTGGATGTGATGGTCCATAGGGGTAAAATCTGCAGGTGTGAATACCTCACCTGATCAAAGAGCACTTTGCTGAGACAGAGCACACGTGCCAGCTGGGCAGGTTCCTTCCATGGGAGCTCCAAAAGAGAAAAAAAAAACCATCTCATGTTCATGCAGCAAAAAAATCACAGCATCCCAGAATGGTCTGGGTTGGAAGGCACTTTTAGAGATCAGCTCATTCACCCCCCTGGCACAGGCAAGGACACCACACCTTCCACCAGCCCAGGTTGCTCAGGGCCCCATCCAGTCTGACACTGCCAGGGAAGTCATCCCCCTTAAACCACACTCTGTGCTCAAAAATTCACCCACCCCAGGCAGACCAGGCCTTACCTTGACCCAGAGGCTGCTTTCTGAACCCTCTTTCCCCACATCCTTGCTCCCTTGCTGCAGCTGCTCATCAAAGTGTTGCCAGCTTCTGCCAGTGATAATCATGAAAGAAATAGGCAGTTCTCTCTACAAACTGATGTTGAACCTTACACTGTCCCAGGTGATTATTTCTGTAATTAATTTTTTTCATGTGGCATACTTTAACAATGATACAGAGGAAAAGGGGATGGGATTTAATTCACGTTCTATCTTTGATGTTACATTGGAGGATAAAAGTGATGGTGCTGCACATTCAACACTGTAAACAATGTTCACAGCTTGTTAAATGCTGAAAAGGAGCTCGAGAGTTTAATCATTTACAGAAGCTGTTGTTTTTATAGCTGATAAAATATTTCCTGCTACGGAACACGCTGAAAATGCTCATTCCCATAATGGGCTATTTCAGGCACGGTAAGATGCAGCTCCATCTTTTAATGTGCTGAAGTGTCACTGCTGACACAGGCCTTTGTCACTCACCCACCTCCTGACCATTGTCCCTGACTTCTGCAGGATGGCACTGCCTGCCCATGTGTGCACAGAAACCCCTGGAGAAAGGTGCAGGCTTTGACCAATTTTTTATTTTTCCCCCAAACAGGAAAAGGAACACCAATTAAATGTGTAAAATCTCAGTTTCAGCAGTGCAGATTACATAAGTGCAAAGACAAAGCCAGTTGTATTTAATCAATCTAAAAGAAGTTTGTTGTTTTTGTTTTTTTTTTGCCAGGGTTGGTAACTCAGAGGTCCAAGGTAACAGCTGCAGTCACTGGAGAAAAAAAATCCATGACAGTGTGTATTGTAAAGTCTCAATGTAGCAGAGTCTGACGTGGCACGTTTTTTTATTCTCACTGGTAATATTCCCATTACTCACCTGCTAAAAACTACTTGTTTTAATTTGGTAAATAGGTGTGGCCCAAACTCATCCCACTGAAGCCTTTTGACACTGCTGTTGGTTTTCCAAGTGCTGGAGGATCTGGAAGAGTCTCTGTGTTTGAGCTACTTTGCTCTGATTTTGGTTATTCAGATGTCTGATTGAGTTGGTGCCAAATTAGTGTTCGGGCCACTTTCTCTTTTTCCTTCAGTTACACTGATTCCTTTATTTTCTTCCTCCCTTAAGACAGATTATTTTATCCCCTGTTATTATCACAGAACATCCTTTTCTGTGTCTGACTGCATCTTGTTATTGATCCAACTCAAAAGAAGGATTTTGATAGTCCCACCTACCTTTTTTGTGTAATCTTACCTTCACTGACGTTACCGAGGGACAGTTCTGGGAGCAGTGCAGTTTCCTGTGCATTCCTACTTTCAGGCCAAGCTCCTAAATCAATGATGAGCACTGATGTCAGCTCCTTCTTCTACCTGACTCCCTACTTTGTATAAAACTTGTCCAAACCTGAAGGCTTTTGCATCTCAGCTTCTCTTTCGGCGTGGTTGATATCAGAAGGTAGATGGTAGAATAATCAGGTGGGAAATGCAGTGATCACACGGGCTGTGCTTGCAAGCTGAGCTGAAAATGAACTGCTGAAGGGTAGCCAGACATAATTCCAACGTGAGGGAGATCTGTGTAGCTCCACCAGGACTGTGGTTCCTGCTAATGCGTGTCTGTCTCTGATGTGGAGACCATTACCAGGGAGCTTCCTGCAGCTAACTGCAGCTAAACTGTGTGTTCACTGAGACTTTGGATGACTGGGGTTTTTTATGGTTCATTATAATCCACCATCAATGTAATTTGGGCTTTTTCTACCAGTCAGTAGCATAATAAATTGCCTAATACGTGTCTTATATTGTGGAATCATCTCCAAGACGGGGGGGAAAGGCAACTGGGGGTGTCAAATCCTAAATTAAAATAAGCTTGGGAAAGTATTTGGTGAGATAATGCTGATGGAAGAGAATCTGAACTCCAACTAAACCAAAAATCAGTAGCTTTGCTGCAGCATTTATAATAAATAAGCCTACTGCTTATAAATGTCCTTGTTCCACTGCTCAGGTAAGGAACAGGTTTGGTTTTCAGATTCAGTACCTTGGTCCCTTTGCACTTCTTGGACTGTTTTTCTCATAACCCTCTCTCTTGTCAGTCTGCACAAATCTGATTTGCTCACGGCCTCTGCTCTGCTGGGCACTTCTGTCACCTTCAGCAAACATCCTCATACCTATTAAAAGGAAGCAGCAGTGCTGAGGCTGAACCAATATTTGATCACCCTTCCAATCGGCAGTGCATCGCTTTAATTAATAACGAGCCTTCCCTCATCTGTTTATCTTGCCTTCCACCTCCAAAAGCTCGGCTGAGCAGCACTATCTAATGGAATATGTAATAACTCCATCTCAGGGAGAGAGTTTTATCTCCTCAGGTGCTTTGCAGCGTCTTTCCCAACGCTTGCCTCGTATTTGAAAATGTAAGAATGCATTAGAAGTGGTTGAGGTTTCTCATGAAAGAAATTACTGTGTGTAAAGCTGTTAGCACTTGTGAAGAGAAGTTTCTTCTCAAGTGGTCTGTGTCCTGCATTCCTTCTCAAAAAAGGGACTTGATGTGTGTGGAAAGGCTGTTTCAGCTCTTCAGCTGAATTCCTCTTCCTGGGGGATTGTTCAGAAAGGCACACCTGCAAACACTCTCCTCCAGAAGATAAAAAAATAGTATTTATTACAGAATGATTTATATTGGAAGTGATCTTAAAGCCCATCTCACTCCATCCCCTGATATGGGCAGGGGTACCTTCCACTAGCCTGGGTTGCTCCAATCCCCACCCAGCCTGGCCTTGGACACTTCCAGGGATGGAACAATTCACCAGGGAAAAAAAGGAGCTGTTCTTAATCCATTCTCATTTTGAAAATATTGTGCCCCAAGCCTTTCTTTTTACTTAACTCCTAAGCAATAATTCCTGCCATAACCATCTCATTACTGTGTTATGTACCCAAAACACCCAGGAGCCACAGGTGCTTCAGGTTCAAGTTCCTGCCACTGTTTCAAGCAGAAAAAGATGTGTCCTTCCTGCTATGTCTCCTTTTGAGAAGATATCTGAATGCCAGTCCTATGCCCAGGAAAATTAACTGTTTCTCACCTGCTGGGCCTAACATTGGACACAGAAGCATTGCACACACACCCCTGCCTTGGGCACTTTCAGCACTGCGTGCACCCTGTGTGCATCCCTCTCCAGAGGTCTGGCAGCCACAAAATAACCAACCTTTTATTTCTCTTGTCTTCCTAGAGGGAAAAAAAAAAGAAATTCTTCATTAGTAACTTTCTTTTGAGTGAAAAGTTCTGGTAATTTGTTCCCTACACAGGTAACAATCTCTTCACTGAAATTGAAAAAAAAAAAATTACTTACCTGTTTCCTGCAGGTACTTTCTCAAGGCATCTGTTCATCCAGCCTGTGCCTGGTTTTGGCCTTCTCCAGCTGCTCTCAGCTTATTATTCCAGCTGGGTGGGCTTTGATTTTTTTGTGGTATTTTTGTCAATGAAGCTGAAGGCTTTCAGGACAGGTATTTTGTTTAACAAGACAGTGATGTCTTGCTTAAACCTGCCTTGGTCGATCTTGTTGTTGGTCCTTATTTATCCAGGGTAAACCTTACAGTCATCTGAAGATTGTTATGCAGATAAATTCTTCAGCTGCTTTTATGAACTTTTTACAATGACAAAGTTTAATTTTTGGTGGTTTATTTTGTGGTTTTTTTTCTTCACAGAGTTTCAGATTTCTGAGTTAGGATTTTTCTTCTCTTGTCCTGTGTAAAATTTTTTCACTATATGTCTATAAAAATTTGTAACTCTTTATATACCTATGTACACACTGTTTTATACATAAACATCTGTCAGTCAGCAACCTGCCAGACTATGAGGGCTAGAGATAATATAAGTAGACAACGCAAGTAATAGAGATAAGTAGATAATATAAGTAATAGAGATATTATAAGTACTCTGGGCCCTGAATCTAGAGAAAATACAAGCAAATTTACAAGCAAATTCAGCTGATCCCAAAAGGAAAATATCCACCCCCCTCTTTGAAAAAGACGAACAATTCTGTCTTCAAAGCAGCACGTGGTAAATAAGGCACAGAGCAGCACAGTGGGTCTCTAGGAGAAGTCAAAAATACGTGATGGCTTTTTATTCAGCAAAGTGTTGTCTGTTTGGAGAAACAGAGGGATCATGGAGTGGTTTGGGTTGCAGGGGAGCTTAAAGACCATCCAGTTCCACCCCCCTTCCACACTTTCCACCAGCCCAGGTTGCTCCAAGCCCCATCCAACCTGGCCTTGGACACTTCCAGGGATCCAGGGGCAGCCACAGCTTCTCTGGGCACCCTGTGCCAGGGCCTGCCCACCCTCTGAGTAAAGAATTTCTTCCTAACATCTCATCTAAACTTGGTAGATGAAAATTATTCTTCCTTGTCCTGTCACTATCTGTCTGTGTAAATAGTCCCTCTCCCTCCTCTTTATGAGCCCCTTTAGGTGCTGGAAGGATCCCACAGGACAAAGTGAATATCCATGCCATGGGTCTGGACTGCAGGCTCGCAGATGGCAGTGGCAAATTGTCACTGTGAAAACAAGCTGAATTCCAGAATTTCCTGACTTCCTCAGAGTTTGGATTCACTGCCTTAATAATGCCATTTTATTACTCTTTGCCTGTAGGCTGTGAGCATTTGGTTCCCTCTGTGTGCTCCTCTGTTTCCGTGATGATGTAGTTTTGGTGGCACCACGAGAGAGAGCCTTTTCCTCTCCTGTGAGCCCTGGTGGAGCCACACTTACTGTGGATGTGTTTATGTCATGAATAAAGTTACTTTGGGTGAGAAGTGAAACGTTCTCTGGATCCTCCGACCATTCCAGGCAAGTGAGGAGCAGTTTGGTGGTACAAAGCACCTATTCCCGTGCCAAGCTGTAACTGGGGCTGTTCTGCTGTCACGCTGTGGAAACGTGCTCAGGGCTTGATAACTCATAGCTGTGCATCTGACTGCTCAGATCTCCGTGGTTTAAGGACAAAGGCAGGGGTGTGGTGTGTGCTGGAGCAGAGCAGGGGTGTGGTGTNTTCTGTGGTTAAGGGACAAATGCAACCCTTGGAGCAGAGCAGGGGTGTGGTGTGTGCTGCCCAGCTGTGTCGATGGCAGGGGAAGAGCCTCCTGCCAGCGCAGGGCAGCTGGGGAGCAGGGAATTGTGCTGCTGGCTGCCTGCCTCCAGGAGCTCCTGCTGCAAGCAACCTGACAGGCTGGTGAGCAGTGCTGCCCTTGCAGTGCTCCTGGGCCCCAGGAGGAGGCTGATATGCATCCTGCAGATGTAGCTTTGCGCTGTGCCAAGAGCTCTCCAGAGATGGAGCCGTTCTGAGAAGCTGCTGAGAGGAGAGGGAAGGCACTCTGTGCTCCCTCCCTGCACTGCAGATGTGCTGCCACTGCCTCACCCCGAGTTCAGGGATGGGTTTATTGCTTTCATAGGCTCTCTGTATCTTTGCCCTGGATATGTGTCTTACATTTTCAATCCCATCATTAGCTGGGCTTTGCTTTCCACTTTGACTAATTCATCCTGATCTTCCCTGTTGAAAGCCACTTGTACCTGTTCCGGAACATTTCAGGCTGAAGAGTTTCTGCCCACTGAGACTGGCCCAGGCTAATCACATTCCACACGGAGGAATTTGGATTTACATTAGAAAGCAGCACTGGTCCATCTGTTTCAAACACTGAGCCCCAAAGAGGAGGCTGAGATGCCTCTTCCAGAGAAGCAGAATCTGAAATATCCTCCTTGCAAAGTTTGGCTTCACTGAGCAAGTGCATGGGTAGGAGAGAGGAGAGTAAGATGTCAGGTGGGGTATTGTAAGAGTCCTTACTCTTACAGTAAATCAGAGCACTCAGTGCTCTTACAGACCTGTACCTCACCTGATGTTTCACTGACATCACTAACTTGGAGTTAGAGGACTATCCAGTGCTTGGGGCAAACTTTAAAAACTCAGAAGCCACGTGATGTTTACTACACAAAGGTAAATTTCAAGATTAATTGTCCTTCACAGTAAATAGCAGACTAAAGTTTACCTCAGTAACTCTTCTGCTTGTGCATATTGGTGCTCAGCAGACCGAGAAATCGGTACATGCATTCTGGAAATGCTCTCACCCTGTGAAGTCACAGGCATGGAGCTATTCTGCTATGGGATTTTAGTAGTAAAATGGATTTTACCTAGTATGAGATCCAGGAAAAAGTTACTATTTGCCTTCTGAGATGCAGTTTGTGCTTTCCCTTGATTTATCTCCAAGAGCTGTCATGCATTTTTCCTTTTGTGTGACCAGACTCATTAAAACTGTATTTACCCCTCTAATATTGCTAATTTCTGTGGAGATTAAAAGAAGACTAAATAGTATGCTTGATTATTTTTGACCATTGGTGTGGCAGGATTTTGCTGCAGAAGGAAACCACCTGCAGTGTTTACTAACTTGAGAAGGAAAGCCAGAGCAGTTTGGTCACATCTTCTATAAATTTGGCACACTTTTCATATGGAGAGAGAAGGGACAGTGTCCTTTTGGTTTGTATCTGAAATTACTTTAACAATATTCATTGCTGTCTGCAGTCACACTTGTGGTACTACAAGGTATATAATATAATTTGAGTAGTGTCTGTGATGCTTCAGTACCAGACTCATAACTCAGTAAAACAAAGTCTGTTTTGTAAAATGTCATTAAAATGCTGTCTTTCCTTGGGTACATAAGGTCACATTTCCACAGGCTTGCTTGGTCATTTTTCACCTCTTTGAAGGGAGAATGAAACATTATCCTATGGGGCCTTATATGTCACCTTCTGTTTAAGAAGCAAGTGGGTGCCTGCACAAAGTAGGGCATGATGGAACTTTTCATACCCCTTGCTCATGGCAGCATCACTTGGGCTAATACTTGGAGTAGATTTTTTTTAATTTATTGTGAAATTACTTGGCCTAAGACTGTGCAGGAGTGCATGTGTTCTCCCTTCTGGTGCCTATGAATGCTGTATAAAACTTGGGCTTTAATACAGTCACTTCTATTGCCCTCTTTTAAAATCATTAGTATCCTGTAAGCAAGATTTGAAAAGAGACAGCAGGAGGAAGCCCTCTGTCTGGGGAGGCTTCTCAGAAGCTGAGTGCAGAATGCAGGAGCACATGTTGCTGCTCCTGTGATTAAAGAACTCCTTTAAAGCTGGCAGGAAAAAAGAAGGCAGCTTCCCCAGTTTAAAAACATCAAAAATAAACAGAACAAAGGAGGATTGGTAAATAAAGCTGGAATCGTGTAATGAACAGATTTTAAAAGTATAAACTTTGATAGGATTAAGTGATCTGTGTGGAAACAAAAGAGTGGCCAGCAGAGAAGGGTGTATGTGTCTTGGGGAGTGAGTGGAGGCAGACAGAGAGAAATCAGAAATTAAGATCAGCTTCTCTGTGTTAATCTCACCTTCCCTCATTCACATTTCATCTCCCCCAGAACTTCCACCCAGCACAGTTTCCTTCCAATGTTTTATAGCTTCTTCAACCCAGTGGGGAAATAACTGGGGAGCAGCTAGAGAAGTGGTGCTGGTGTATTTCTGTGCAGAAATGTCGGGGTTTCTGTGCTCTCTCATCTGTTCTTCAAACATTAATGACTCTGGTGAGTTAAAGCACAAGAAGTGTGAAATCGTGCAGGGTTCAAAAAGCTGTTGAGTATCTTGTCAAAAGGTCAGAGTTTGCTGAAATGGTCATCAGCTTTCTTAGAGCTGGCAGAGAGCAAAATGGTGCAAAACCAGGCTTTTCAAGCAAGACATATTACCTGTAAGAGGGCAGGGGGCTGGTCATCACCAAGATACCTGTCATTCTTTTCCTCAGTGTCTTCACCTGGGTAGTGATGGGCTCCTTCAGAGTGACAAATTCCTGAGCTTTTATTGTCAGTAGGAACTCAAGGAGAAGCTGTGGCAGCTCCATCCCTGGGAGTGTCCAAGTCTGGGTTGGAGGGGGCTTGGAGCAACCTGGGCTAGTGGTGGAAGGTGTTCCTGCCCGTGGCAGGGGGACTGGAACAAGATGATCTTTAAGGTCCCTTCCAACCCAAACCGCTCTGTGATTTTATGGTTCTCTGACCCACAGTGATAACAGTAACATCCCAGGTTTTCCTCTCCTCCTTTTCCTCCTCACTTCACACCTTTTTGCCAAGACATTTCCTGTCAGAAACTGTTTAGCCATGCAGCAGGCTCTGCTGCCCTTCCAGCTTGTCCCAAGAGTGCTCTGGCATCGCTTAGCCTGTGTTGGATGCAGCTGGAATTCGGTCTTTTCACAGTTTCTTCAGCAGCTCTCACTGAATGTTGGGGAANAATTCACACCTTTTTGCTGAGACATTTCCCATTAGAAACCGTTTAACCATGCAGCAGGCTCTGCTGCCCTTCCAGCTTGTCCCAAGAGTGCTCTGGCATCGCTTAGCCTGTGTTGGATGCAGCTGGAATTCGGTCTTTTCACAGTTTCTTCAGCAGCTCTCACTGAATGTTGGGGAAAGTGGCAGAGTGAAACTGTACAAGTTCAGGAGAGCTCCTTCAGTCCATATTATGCCTTTTGTCCTTATGAAATAGCTATTAGAACTGATGTGTTGACAGCTGTTGAACTGAACTCGCTGGTAATTAGACATCTCTGCTCTAGTGGTGCCCCAAAAGCACAAGGAGCTTCAATCCTTTGAGCAAATTACAGGAAAGGCAGCTTTTGGTGATTGTCAATTACTCTGGCCTCCTTGAGGTGTAATTATAGGACATTTCTGACTCATTGTCAGATCTCCTAGCACAGATCATGGATAAAAGAGAGGGAGACAAAGTGCTTGCTACAGACTGGTGGGAGCACAAGATCATCTGCAATTTTCACCTCTCAGGCTATTGTTTGAGACTCTAACACAGCTATTTTTACCCTCGAGGTCAAGGACTGCCTTTCTTATCTGCATTTTTCTTCCTCTTGTGAGTGCCATGCTCATTGATTTGAATGGCATCCTGATTAACATCCCTGTGACCCTATTGACTCCAGTCCTTCCCCATCAGAACTATCTGCATCCACTTCCTAGAAGGATCAAAACGGGGCTTTTCTTACTTTAAAAAACTGGGTAAGGGTTCTTTTTAAAAAAAAAAATGTTACACCATCTTATGGAGTCAGCAAGTTCCACTCTAATTAATCTCCAGCCATTCTCATACCTGTGATTGCTCGTGAAAAATCCAACAGGCTTTTCTGTCTCACACCTCCAGCTTTCCATCATGAGGAACTTCCTTTTTCATGGCCCTTCTCCAACGTTTTATACCTGTGAGGTAAATAATTTTATTTCTATTCAGGTTTATATTTCTAAATTTAGCGACTGGCTACTGACTGTAGAGATTTTTACCAGGTCAATCATCCAGATTACAGTCAAGATTACTCACCTAAAGTGAGACCAAACCAGTGTCAAGAAAGTGGCAAACCCACTCTAGCCCTCACTGAGTGGACTGTTTAAAATCAGGTGCTGGCCCTGGTCCTGAAAGACTGACATCCAAATAATAAAGCAGAGCACAAGAAGTTATACTGGGAGAGAAACACAACTCGGGCTGCTGGGCAGCAGTGGATTACCAGGATTGCTAAGCACAGCTTCTCTAATGCTGTCCCTTGCTGCCACAGCCATTAACTGAGAGATGTTAGAGATTTTAGGACCACAGCAGGAAGTCTCCTTTTTTTTTTTTTTTTTCCACTGAGATTGTTGCTGCCAAATTATTCTCTTTCACTTTGACACAGCGCAGTCTGAGGGAGGATTTTTTGAATGCTCTTACATGAGCAAACAGGCAGAAAATTTCTGAGGAAACAGCCCATAGAAAAAGTAATCTCTGTTCAGGCAGTGTCTATGAAGTCATTGCATAATTAGCCAGATTACTCTCCCAGATTTGTTTTATTTTTCTCACAGGAAGATAAATTGTCAACTTATGCCACGAGAAGCCCCCTCATAATTCACATTAGCCAAGAAAGGCTTTAATTTCCCTCCTGGCTCATTTAATGTCCCCTGTCCTGTTCCTTTCCCACATCACAGCCCGGTCATTAGTTTCCATAACTCTCCTCAGACTGGTGTCCTCACTCATTTCCTTTGCTCTGGGCTCGTTTTCTGTGACAGCACGCCCTGCAGAAGCTCAGCAACCCCCAGGAGCTGGCTGCTTCCCACGTCTGCCAGTCCCTGGGCAGATTTATCAGTCAGGAACCACAGCAAGATTAAGTGGTTTGTGCAAATACCTGAGCTGGGATCACTGCAGCTCTGCCGTGCTCATTAAATATTATGGTAAACAGATGTTACTGATTTCACCGAGAGCAACAAAGGAGAGAGCTGTAACAGTCCTGTGGATTGTCACACCATTCATTCTTCTGTTGTCTTTTTATCTGCTGTTATTATTAGCACTTAATTTGAGCCAGTTAAATGACTCCTCTTCTGTGTTCCTTTTCTCAGCGCTTTCCAAATGCCTGATTGCTCAGAAATTAAATATCTCCTCTCCTGGGGGTGGATCACAAACTTTGGAACAGTGTCAGAAGTCACTTACAATTTTTCTTCCTTTACATGACTTAAACCACTGAAGACCACAGCCTTCAGCTGTCAAGTTTATCTACCCTCTATATTCCAGGTAGGATCTGAAATACTGACTTCTACATTCAAATTTGAGGAGCCAGCACCTAAAGTTGACTTCTTTGGGGACTCAACATGAGATGATCATGTTCCAAACCATTCTATGATTCTATATTAAAGTAAATAAATGAGAGAGGACTGAGTTACTTAGTGATCAGCCAACAACAACAAAAAAAAATCTGGATTTAGAGACTGCCAGTTCTAGAATAGGAAGAGATGTGATATTTACCATTTTCCTAATTGCTGTCTCTCCGTGTTTCTCCACATTCATTCTCAGCACAGCATGCTTCAGTGTGTGCTGAGGGAAGTGCAGTGGCAAACCAGTTGTTATGAGATTGTTTTTGATGATGCTCCGTTGGTGTCAGTGTAGAACCAACAGGGACAAACTCGGCTCAGTGGGGGAGAGAAGCAAAACTGCTTTGCCAAAAACACGTCTGGGGCAATGCAGAATTATAAATTCTATGAAAAGCCTTTCTCTTCCTCTATTGCCAGGTTAAAAATCGTTCTCTTTAGCTGTGATGCTTCGGTTCCATTATGGGTGCATTAGCATTCATTTCCCTTCTCCATTTACCTGCCGAAACAGGCTGCAGCTCGCTGTGGAACACATCCAGTGTCGTTCCCTCTTGTGTCACACCTCGGGCTCTTGCTGGGCTTTCGTGAGTGAGACACCAGCACTGACAAAGCCAGGAACCCCCGCGCAGCCAGACCCCTTGTAGGGCTTAAACTGCCCGGATTCCCGTCATTCCTTTGTGTGTCTGATGGGTTTGCCTCTGAGCAGTTAACGGCACAACTCCTGCTCAGCCTTCCACGAGAAGCCAGAGGCAATGCTCTAATGAACCTGAGACCAGACCTTCTTACAAGTTAGGTTGTTGTTTTCTTGTTGCTTGTTTTTGTTTTTTTTTTCGAACTAGATCTTTAGACACCTCACTAATGCATAATGATGCCAGGAAAACCTCACTTTTACCTCATGGAGACTCTTGTTTTCACCCACTAGATGAAAAGCATGATTGACGTTATATGACAGGGAGCCTTGTGTGTGCACATCCAGTGTGTGACAGCTCATCTGCCCGACTTCAGATCAGGCTGTTGGGATTATTTTCAATGAAGGCAAAAATCTGGAGTGGTTTTGCTAGTTAGGATTTGAGTGCATGTTTTTTTAAACACCGCTTTGACTTCATTTTAGTGCGTGGTATAGCTGAAAATGCTTTCACTTCTTGCCACGTTCAGAGTTTACTTCGAGTCTTTTCTCTCATGTAAGTGATTAAGGGTGGATTGTATTCTTTTAATGGGTATATAATTATTGTTTGAAATGATGCACAGGCAGTCATTGCTGCTGCTTCACATCCAGTAAAGAGCATGGTCTGAGTTAAGCCAGCAGGTAGTTAAAAAAAAGGAGATTCTGGCAGTAGGGAGTTGAGATCCTACCGAAGGAAGCAGCTGGTGGTGTATTCTACCCAGCAAACAGTCACTGCAGGCAGGGTCTGGAGAGCAGTTTTCCCTCCTCGTGCAGGAAGAGGTTTGTTACTGTCCTGGGCTCTGGTAAGGTCAGAGAGAAGGGAAAAGGCTGGTGACTGAGGAGAGGGGAGGAACAGTAAATAGGAATGAGAAAAAATGTTGACATCACGGCCAGCTCGGGTGTGGGTTGCAGGATTAACAGCTCTGCAGGGCCCAAGGCAATGCACCCACCTGCTTTGAGCAACCAGCAAATGGGAGGGTTTTATTCCCTTTGCCATCTTCCGTAAGGAGAAAGATATTCTGCCAAAGGGGATGAACAAGACTGCTCTGCAAGCAGAGTTTTAAAATGTTGTGACATCATCTTAACAAACAATGTGCTCTCATGGTTTGATTTTAGGAAAACAAAAAATAACAAGTCACAGCAACTGGCAGGTCCTTGCTGTCAGGATTTGGTGACGCCAGCTCTGGCTGCAGCAGATGGAGGGATGCAAACATGCTGGAGTCTTGGGCAAATGAATCTGCTGGAGCTCGAGAAAGCAGCTCTGTAAAAAATGCTTAATACACACGAGCAGAGTAGCTGGAACTGCATCGACAAGAAATGCTCATCTTTTGCCACTTTAATACCACTGACATTTGCTGGTGGATTCAGGGGCGTCCCAGAGGTCTCATCAGCTCATGTTGAGGGTGTAACCACAGACCCCCAGTGCCTCAGATGGATAGCACTGAAGGATGGCATGAATGTTGATGCATTGCCACGTGAAGAACAGCCTGAGAAGTCTCTGAAAGGAAAGCACTTCTTCTTAAGGTGTTTCTCTAGATCCATCCTGACTTACTGGGAAGTTGACTGTCCTATCTGTAAGATCAGGAGTATGGTGAGGGTGTCACTGAGAGCAGAATGAGGAGGTTGCTGTTACTTTACCAAAAGTGCTCCAAATATGCAGGTTTTACAAAAAAGTCTCTCTGGAAACCCCTTCTCATAGAGAGTAACGTTACTTTGACCCACAGAGAGCTTAACCCCCAAAAATCAGGTGATTTTTGGGGTTACTGAGGGTGACTTGGTGGTCTGGAAAGGGACACAATACAGGACTAAGGGACCTTGGCAGGTCAGACCACTGGATCTGCAGCCTCCCAAGGAAGAACACAGGTCCCCTAAGATTAGGGTTTGGCACAGAAACAATGAACAGAAGGTGCTCAGATCAAACTAAGCTGGGAATTGGTGAGATCCTGCTCACTGAACTAACTGCAAGTTGCTAATGGCACTGGTGAGAGAGTATCAGCAATCTCTGCTATATATCCATGGATACCCTGTGCTGTGCAGTCTCCTGGTTCATCCTTCCTAGGAACAGAAATAAGTGAAAAGACAGAGTAAGAAATTAGAGGAAAGTAAATCAGAGCTGAGAAACGCTTCACTTTTCAGTAACGCCCTAACAGAAGTGATGGAAGCCTGTAAAATTCCATCACTGATAAAGCTTTTCTCCTACATGCAGGCTCTTTGTTTCCCTGTGTCTGGAAAAGGTGGCTTTAAAATGCAGCAAAATTTATCTCCCCCTTTCCTCTGTATCCTAATTTCCTCACCCAGCAGGGTTCTGAGTCCGTGAGGAAAATGAAATTCCTTGTGCTGCTTACCCAGCCAGCAGCCACAGAGGATATGTGAAGGATACACAGACTTATCCAGTCACTGCTTTCTCTTTCAGGGACCAGTCATAGTGATTTATTTTCTTTCATGTGCCATTTTTATATTATTGCCTAAAACTCATTTTGAGGCTGGAATGTAAACGGAATAGAAAGAAACATTTTGCATCATCATTGTCAAAGACAGTTATTGCTGCTTGTGCAAAGCTGCTGTAGTTTCCTGTTAGAAAATTCATCCGTGGTTGTTATCATAACCTCAGCTGTGATCCCACGTGTTTCATTTCCCATGGGCACCAGGGATCATGGGCAAAGTCCTGCTGGTTGGGTGCTCCTGCCCCTGGAGGCTCTCTGGAAAATGCACCAGAGCAGCCGAGGAACCAGGCACAGGACCTGGGGACAGCCAGAAATAATCCCTCTTTTTTAAGATTAGAGTTTTCATGGAGCAGTGAAGGCCAGCACTGCTGTGGGAGAATGTCTGAGTCCACTGGGGTGAGGTACAGACGTTTTAGTGAGCGTGATACTCATTAATTTTAACTCTCTCGAGTCATATTGGTGGGAATCTGTCACTGAACTGTGTTACATCATTCTGTATCGCAGAGGAGACGAAGTAATTATGTGTTTTAACAAAGTGTTCATATAAAAATAATATATATGTATGTATGTAATACACTCATGATACTTTTTCATTAACTTGGAAAAGATTGTTCACTTCTTTGCTGGAGGAAATAGAGGGTTAGGCATGATCTGTCATGAACTGCTGGAGGTGAATAAGATTGTGGTCCTCCTGTGGAGGAGCAGTGAAAGACTTGACAGCTAATTATTACAGCCCTGTGCTGGACAGTGGCCAAGGTGTGTGCAGCGGGACTGGAGTTGGAACAGAAACGATGTAGGTGAGCTGGCTCCGTGTGTCAGGGCAGAGCAGGCACAGGCACAGTCCTGGGGCACTGACAGTGAATTATGCTGCCAGTGCTTCTGTCTCCTCTGGGCTTTTCTCTCCTGCTCTAACCTCGTGTTTTCATTTAATGGGTGTCAGTGAAAAGCAGAGTGCTGTGAGATGTCTGTGCCGTGAGTCACTCTGGGTAACATTTTCATCAGTGACCCCGAGGAGGTGAGGAAGTGCACGACAACAAATTGTGGAGGAGTTTTACACCCTTGAGGGTTCTCAAGATCTGAAGGGATAAAGCCTTGGGCAGACTGGTCTGGCCTCGAGCAGGAGCTTGGATGAGGGGCTTCCTCAGGTGGCTTCCATTTGAACCCTCTGGTGAGCTGTGTCTCTGGACTCAGTGATCCTGCCTTTTTTAAAAGCCTGGTCTGTGCCACTGCAAATTCCAGCTCTTTTCCTGTGGGTTGGTGCTGCTGTAAGACACTCAGCTGCAGCAGTGTGGCCTGTGGTGCTGGAGAGGGGAGTAAGCTGTAAAGAAGGAGCGCTGAAAGGCTTTGTTTGTCTGACACAGCGCTCAGAAAGAGATGGTCCCCAGGAGAGGCTGAACCTAAAATATCCTCCCTGGGTCCTGGACAAGCAGGTTTCACACTGTCATCTGAAACTGGCGTGGTTAAAACTGCATTTTTTGTTGTGTTCCCACAGTCAGAAGCTTTTCTTAGAGAAGTTCCTGCCTCCTGCCCTCTGGGGTCTGCAGCTGCATTGCTGATGCACAGAGTGTCCCCAAACACTGGAGCCGTCCTGGTACAAGAATGTGAAGAGGTTTAGAGAAAATAATTGCAGCCTTGCTCTTGAGGGCTTCAAAAACAGGGTTTGAGAAGCAGCAGCAGCAGGACAGCAGGGGCAATGAGAACCAGCTTCAGCACACCAGCACTCGATAGAAAAAAATGCATTTATGGTCCAGAGAGGGGCAATGGAGCTGGAGAAGGGTCTGGAAGTCCTGTGAGGAGGGAGCTGGGGGGGCTCAGGGGGGACCTTCTGGCTCTGCAACTCCCTGACAGGAGGGGGGAGCCGGGGGGGTCGGGCTCTGCTCCCAGGGAACAGGGACAGGAGGAGAGGAAACGGCCCCAGGCTGTGCCAGGGAGGGTCAGGTTGGACATCAGCAGGAATTTCTTGCTGGAAAGGGTGGTCAGGCCTTGGCAGGGGCTGCCCAGGGAAGTGGTGGAATCTCCACCCCTGGAGGTGTCCAAGGAAGGACTGGACATGGCACTCAGTGCTCTGGGCTGGGGGACAAGGTGGGGTTTGGGGAAAGGTTGCACTTGATGATCTTGGAGGTCTTTTCCAGCTTTAATGATTCTGTGAGTTAATGTGAGAGTTGGGAATCCATTGAGTACAAGTCAGCCCTGGTCCAGATCATCAATGAAGACATTAAACAGCACTGGCCTGGACACTGAGCCTGGGGGACATCACTGGTGACCACACAGAGCACAAAAACCTCTCAAGGCTTGGGCACGTGCTCAGGTTTGTCTGGAGTCACCATAAATACTTTGAGTCCATTTATACGAATTTTAAAAATGTTCTTTTCCCTAACCTTGTGGAAGTTTCACTGAATGGACCCTGCTGATATCTGTGTTCAGCCTTAGCTGTTGCATTGCTTTTGGTGCATGCAAACAAGTTGTCCCCTCTGGTTGTGTAGATTTTCATGTCACCTGGAGGATCTGCTCTCCATGAGCTCCTCTGTGCTGCCTTGTGCTGTGCAAGCAATTAGGGCAAAGACACTTCAATGAAAGCAATGTTTTCCTGTGAGAAAAATGAACCACAATTCAACCCAAAACCCACCAGAGGATGGAAAGGGTTGAGAGCCTGATTTTTGGTTACTCTTCTCAAAACTGCCATGAAGTCTGATTTATTTCAACTGCTGAGCGTGGCAGGACTGCCTGCAAGGGGGAGAACTGCAAGCAAAATGAGCTTCTAAAAATGCTGATTTTAGTTGCAGGCAGTAATTAGGAGAAGAGCCAGCTCTTGGGCAGGTAAGAAATCCTGGCACATCCATCATTTCACACCTATCTGGTGAGGTGCTAATGAGATCTGAACACTACACGGGTCTGGTTGTGGCCCCTGCACAAACACTTCAGAAATGTTTATACAGTGGCTATTTTGATTCTCTCTAATATCAGTTGATCCTTTAACAGTGCAGCTTTACGTTCACTGTGCTGGAGAGCAGACCTGCTTCAGCATTCAGGATCTCACCTCTTGCTGTCTCTTCTTGTCAGCAGGCCAGCTCACCTGGTGCTGCACCGGCAGCCACCTGCTGTGGGCCGTGGATCTGCTCTCTTAATTGCAGTGAAATCATTTACACCAAATAACGCCACGTTACAACAGTGTAATTTAATCTGCAGCTGTTCATTGGACTTCCATTACCCTTCAGCTTTGGCCCCCTCCCAGCGAAGGACCCACGAGTGCCAGGTGAGACAGCCTCCCAAAGTGATAGAATTGCCCCCCTCACAGTTCACTGCCGGGGCTGTTCCCCGGTGGAATTCGGGTATAATCACATTCCTTGGGTTTCACTCGTGTCATGCTGAAAAATAATAATGGTGGGTTCGGGTTTTTTTCTTACTTCTGCATTTTCTTTCAAGTCTAGGTTACAATCCCTCGCTGTTCTAACCTGATCATGCTGCACTATGAACAAATAGGGGGCTTTAAGATGCATGACAAGCATTGCTTACGTTTGAACAATGGAAGTTTTGACTTAAAACCTGTACAGAATTGAGAGCCACATTAATAAGTGCCAAGGCTAGAGGAAATTGAGGCTGCCTCACAGTTATTCCCTGATGGCAACAGTAATGGAAGTTGAACTTGTGAGCATTTGGCTTTTTGTAGCACTTTGCATTTAATGTCTGTGGTTCGAGGCGTTTGCTCCATTACAATTTAGTATTATCACGAAGAATATAGTTTATTAACCACCCCACTGTTTCTCTAGAAGTATATATATAGTAAACTTCTTACAATTAATCAAAAGCAGACATTGTAAAAATGAAAATCCAGTTTATTGCCAGGATCATAAATGTCAAGTGTACTGTTGTGCAGGCTTTGTGTTACTTCAGTTGCAACTTTAAAGAACGTTTTAAGTGATTGGAAAAAGGAAGTTTATTAAAGGCTCAGCAGGTCTCCTCTGCACTCTGCTGTTAATAATGTAAATCATTGCATCGTGTGACAGGGGAGCAACGTGGCAGGAGGAGATTTTGAACAGGTTTCCTCCTGACTACCAACACCTTCAGGAAGAACTCAGAACACAGACCACCCCGCTTCCTCTGGCAAACAAATGCAAAGAGGTCTCAGAAGAGAGGAAGGGTAGTGCAAAGCAGCCAGGGTGGTTCATTGCTGAGCTTGTCTTTGGGTCACAGCTGAGCAGGCTGTGATGTTTGTAAGAAAATCCAACACTCACAACATTTTTCAACTGTCTATGGTTGGCTTTGTTTTCAAGATATAGTTGGCTTATCTTCAAGATGTTTTGCTTCTCACAAGTATTATTTGTTTGTTTTTCTTAAGCAACATTAATACATCCCCTGAGCTGCTAACCTGGGGAGGAATCTGCTAGGAAAGTGAAAGGATTGTGGTGCACCATCCGAACTTGAATTCTGGTTGGTAGGTTTGGGTCACTTCTGGCGTGACAGGGACTCAAACACAGCCCTGGGCTGGGACAGCTCCGGCCTCAGCCTCTCCTCTGTTCCTGTCACCTGTCTGTGAAAGGCAGGTGAGGGCTGGCATCTGCTTTGCACACTGCTTTGGCACCAGATGGTTAAAAATGTCACTGAAGAGGAAGACACTGTTTCATTTTTAAGGTACTTTTAGTGAAGTGATACAGAAAACAGCAGAAAGAAGTAAACAAGTTTTCCTCTGCTTTTGTGGTTGTGACTTTGAAACAGGGAAGACTTGTGATAGATATAAGACAAACACTGTAATAGATCCTCTGTGGACATTTGAAATAATCCTTAAAGCTCTCTAAAAACTCTGTGAGAGATGTCTGGAGGTTCCTCTTTTAGAGTTAAGTATGGGTCGATGAGTTCTTGAGGTTGGTTTAGTCCAAGTGCTGCGTGAAATACAAAGTAAGGTAAGAAAGTAAGCTGAGAAACATTAGATTAAAGACCAAGCTATAATTTCATAGAGTCACAGAATATCCTGGTTTGGAAGGGACCTTGAAGACCATGCAGTCCCACCCCCTGCCCTGGGCAGGGACACCTTCCACCAGCCCAGGGTGCTCCAAGCCCCGTCCAACCTGGCCTTGGACACTCCCAGGGATCCAGGGGTAGCCACAGCTTCTCTGGGCAACCTGTGCCAGGGCCTGCCCACCCCCACAGGGAACAATTTCTCCCTAGTGTCCCATTTAAACCTACTCTCTTTCAAGTGTTTGATTCCTATATTACTGTGTGTTAACATGATTTTAAGTGCCTTTCTGTTTGTGAAGCTCCTGATCATTTGCACTGAAGTATTAAACATTAGTTAATTTTCATTACCTGAGCAGCTTTATCCCTGAGAAGTGTTCCTAATGTTGGGAAGTGTTTTCTCCTGGGTAGTGCAGGGAGAGCAAATTAAAGCTGGAGAGAGCAGGACACGTGCAAGCAGTGCCCAGCTGAGAGCACCCTCACTGATTAACCTGTCAGGAGAAGCTGCAGACAGGTCAGGGCAGTGAAATGGGTATTTTACAGATATTTTACCTCTTGCAGAACAAATTCTGGCAAATGGAACATGAAGCAGTTTATGACACTGCCATGAGAAGTCCCTGTGTGCCAGTGGTGTCTGCCTTTTGCACGCCTGGGGGTTTCTCCTACTCCCAGCAGCTCCAAACCCTGTCCAAAAGGACAAAAGAAATGGACAAACAACCAAGATGTTCAGCCCTTTCTCAGGCACACACCGAGGGCTGCTTACAAAGCAGCATTGCCAGAAAATAACTCAGCTGTACAGGAAGTGTTTTAGTCTCTACATGGAAAGGTATTAACAGGTTTGGGTTTGGTCTGAAAAAAAATAGTGTCTTCATAATTCTGCCTTTTGAAGCTGATATTTGGAAGATGTAATTGCTACTCTGAAGTGGGCTCAGAGAGCCATATAATGGGTTGGGTTGGAAGGGACCTTAAAGATCAAGTAGTTCCAACCCCTCTGCCAAGGCCTTCCCTCTCCTGTTTCTGTTCCTACAGAAATGCACCTCAGGTAAATTCTCCTGGATGCTTTCCTTGTGGTGAGAAGGTTTGAAGTGGCTTGCTGGATTCAAGTTGTCCCAAAACGGGACAATTTGGGCTTTCAGTCCCTCAGGAGGTCTGCAACATCTCAGCTTCTCCTTTCACGTCAATCGACCGCAGCTGTGAGTGTGGTTGGACAGCTGATGTCACACCCATCCCAAGCAGGCTCCCAGTTTTCTCCTGTCTTTTCCCTGCAGGCTGCTGACTACAGCCAAATTAACCCACGAAACAAGGAGCCAGCTGAGATACAGAGCTGGAGGAAGTGGCTCTGGTTGTCTGAGGTGCTCTGCAGTGTTTGTCATCCGTGGGTAAGCAGCAATCAGCAGCACTCACAATAAGCGGTGAGTAGTGCTCTAAACGCCGTAATGAGCTCAGCCCCTGAAACCTGAATGGCATTTCTGTTGCCCTTTGATGATAATCTGTGATTGCCACTCGAGCAGGCAATCATGTATCCAGTGCAGCCACAAATTAGATGCACAGCCCTGGATTTCCATGGCAGCCTGAGCTGCTGTTGCAGGGCACTAAAATGGTCCCTGGCTGCATCCGTGTTTCCATGTCTTACACCCCTGGCACGTAATAGAAGAGAAGTGAGTCTTAAATAACAGAATTTATTTGGGAAAAATGTGTGTGCATTACAGGTGTTCTGTGGAGAACTCTACAGATAGTGTTCTAGCTCATAAAATACGTGTTATGACGCTAAAAGCATCTGCTCCCTCTCCTGCCTGCATTGGTATGCTTTGAAGATCCTGCTGCTCCAACTCTGTTCTACCAAGTACCTCTTTTGGAGGGTTGTTTTGTTCTTTATCTTTTCTTTTTTCCCCTCCTTTCTTTTTTGGTTATTTTGTTTATCTTCTGCCTCCAGAGAGAACAGTGTTTTAATATTTTTTTCTTGTCTGCAAAATTTCTTCGAAGGATGCAAAGCTACGAGACTCTCTTAGGCCGCCCTTTCTCCTTGTGTGTAAATACCAATTCCATCCCAAATGTAATATAAACCCATGGTTTTTAGTGATGGGCAGGTAAAAACCTGGCACTGCTGGCAGAGGGAAATGTCCCCAAGCAGGGCTGTGTCTCCTGCCTGGCTGCTTCTCTCTTCCCAACAGCTCTTTATCATCAGGCTGAGGAGTTTAACCTCTGTTCAAGTTCTTTTGGGTTTGGGGCTCCCTGAGGTCAGGTCTCCATAAGAACACTTCCCAGGGTCCTGGAGAATGATTGGCCAGATGATTGTCAGCTTGGCACTGTTTGGGAGCCTTCAATAGCCCAGTTAGTGGTGCTGACCATTTTCCCATGAACTCGGTCCTGCTGCCTCCTCTTTAGATAAAACAGGGACAAACTTCAAGCCAAACTCTGACTGAGGGAAATTTGCTATAGATATTTTCAAGTGCAGTGCAGGGAAGCCTTTTTGCCCTCAGTGAAAGAGGCTGAGTGTTCAGCTCTAAGGAAGCAGATCTTGCAGAAGCTTTGCTGAGACTGACCTATTGCACAAGGCCAGGGAGGCATCGTGTTCTTCAAAGTCAGATCATATTTTTTTTTTAATTATTATTATTTTTCCCAAGCTCTTAACCACAAGGTTCCAGAATTTTCAGTTAATTTTCAGTGAATTTAAATAGTTTATTTGTTGGCCTAAGAGAAGAAAAGTTTGAAAACATCTAAAAATTACCTTTAGAGAATGTAATTTTTTTTTTTTCCTCCCAGAGTAATTTCCAGCCACTTCAATCTGCTGTAAATGTTTATTTTTAAATGTTTCATAGTCACACAGAGAAAATGACCAAGCCCAGGGGAATTTGCAGTTTGAACTCCAATATAGCATGGGAGGCTACCTTAAAAATTGATCTCCTTAGCCTGTTTAGATGGAACTATTAAAAAAACCTAAAACTCCAGCCAAAGAAACAAATAAACAAACAAAACAAAGGGAAAAACATACTTAAAAACCAAAAACAAACAAACAACCCCCCAAACATACAAATAAACCAAAAAAATCTTTCTTCATTTTTATTAATGATTCTGTCATCAGCATTTAATATCTCACCCTGGAATTCATATAAGAATTTAAAACTGTGTTTTCAGTGCTGGTCTCAAAATCCAGGCTTCTGTCTGGTGACCCCCTGGGAATTAGTGCTCTAAAAGTGTCTGTATGTCACAGAAATCCCAAATGTTTTGCTTTCTTTTTCATTTTTCTTCTTTTTTAATAAATGGTGAACTCTGCAATGGTGTCATTGAAAAAAATTATTAAAATGTCACCGTGTCTCCTGTTGATGGAAAGCCTTGTCTTTCTAAAATGGTGAATTGTGTTTGGGCACAGAGTTTTAAGGTACAGGTTTACTTTTGTGGACCCTCATCACCCTAGAAATCCACGTAAATCGTTGCAGTCTTGACATTTTTGTGTAAGGTCTGTCTGCATCCTGTAAACTATTTATTAATGGAAGCATCTAAAGACTGGAATATATAAACTGGAGATTTTACTGGACTTTAGGATCTTTTGGTTAAAAATACGTGCCAGGATGAAATTGTGAATGTCCTGCTGTTCAGATGGGCTGAGTGTCCAGAGAAGCTCTTGGATACAGTTTGGGTGGGAAATGCTCATCCCATCAGAAAATCATAGCCCAGCACTAAACAAACATTAATAAAGAATAACAGCAAAGTCTTTAATGCAAGAGGGTGGGAGAGTTTGCAGCACTATGTTGTGTGTTTACTGGAAATAATGAGCTAACCTTGCTCCCTGGCTGTTTTCTCTGGGTCCTCCTTGGGTTTTTTTGCTCATTTAATTGATTTTGTCCCTTTAATTGTTATTCTGGTGGGGAAGGGACACCTGGCAGCGCTACTGAGTGTGCTGACCTGGGTGGTCCCCCATGCTGTGAGAACCTCTGGTGGAGTTTCAGTTTGGTTTCTGTTTTCCAGACTATGGTAGGAAGATTAAGAAGAACGGAAAACAAACCCCCTGTGCTGGAAGACTGAAGCTAAACAGAAAAACCTGTAAGCCTGCTGGAGTTATTTGATGGTAATGAAGACATTTCATTGATATCACACATCATATAATTGATATCATAGATGATCACTCTGCCTGCAGGGACTGTGAACCCTCCCTCACTCATTATTCCAGTCCTTCTATTCCTGGCTGTACCAGTTCAGCACAGCCTGGTTCCCACATTGCACAGCACAGAGGTACCAAAGCCAAGCTTACAGCCAGCTCTCCACACCCTCTGGCCACCATCCTTGCTCTCTCTCTCACTCCACAGCCAGCCTATGGAGTTTTAGTTTTTAATAATTCCTTTTGTTCTTCTTCTTCTCTCTCCCAGCAGTTCCTGGCAGAAGGTCCTGATGTGAAGCAGAAGTGAGAAATGCCCAGAGCTTGCAGATACCTGTGCAGCTCTTCATTGTTGGGACTCCTGACCCGACTCCAAACGCTGTGGGAGATAACAGGGGTCAAGAGGCCTATTTCTGATAAAGTTCCCTGGCCAAACAACTGAGCCTCTTCCTCCCCACATTAGGAAAATGCCACAGTTTATCAAGTGAGTTTGTAGTTGGTAAATATTACTGTAGTTACAAACAAACAAACATAAATGTAATTTTTCCCAGTTTTGGGCACTGTGATAGAATTAATTCCAGCTTCCAGCAATGTTATTTTATTCCACTACCTGGAGGGAGCCTGTAAGAAAGATAGAGAGAAACTATTTACAAGGGCTTGGTGTGACAGGACAATGGGGAATGACTTCCCTCTGCCAGAGGGAAGGGATAGATGGGATACTGGGGAGAAATTGTTCCCTGGGAGGGTGGGCAGGCCCTGGCACAGGTTGCCCAGAGAAGCTGGGGCTGCCCCTGGATCCCTGGAAGTGTCCCAGCCCGGGTTGGACAAGGCTTGGAGCACCCTGGGCTGGTGGAAGGTGTCCCTGCCCATGGCAGGGGGTGGGATGGGATGAGCTGTAAGGTCTCTTCCAACCCAAACCATTCCATGCTAATCTGTGATGTCCTTTAGGATATGCGGAATTGCGAATTTGGTTACAAATTTGGTCCCTTCAAACCCAAAGCCCTCTGTGATTCCATGATTCTGTGATTTATGATGAGCAGAGACACAGACATTGCTGTGAATTAGCAGAGGTGATGCTGTGATTGACATGGAAATAGCCCAGCAGTGGCTTCCTAAGGTGTGAATATGGATGGAAGAACTCAGGAGTCAAAGAGAAAAAGGAGTTAAAAGGTGGTAAACTGTAAGTAAGACCAAATTTCATTTAATAAAGAACTATTCTTTTGTATCCTCAACTCAGAAGTTAGCAAAGCTTCCAAAAGCTTGGTGAGAGCAGATAATCCTTCCTTATATATTAAGTGTCTACTGTATTTTAGCTTTGGATTCTCGAGAGTACTTGTTTCATTGGGGGTGGTCTGTCTATTAAGATTTCTTTGGTGGCAGTTTAATCTTACAGAATACCTTACTTCAGAAGCAGCTGAAGCCATTAAGTGTTTAAAGGGAGGTGTAAATAATTCCACAGTCTGGCCGGTACTGAAGTGTGGAACAAACAGCCCAGGAAATGCTGAGCACCTTCTCTCTTTGCCCTTTGGTTTGTGTAAGCCCAGACAATGAGTGGTGTTCGTGGGTGGGAGTGGAAGGCTTAGATAAAACTTATTAAAGAAGCCCTGCAGGTGGTGCAGAAAGGATCCAATCTCAGCCTCAGATTCTGTCAAGGCTTTAGGTTTAAGGAATTACAGGGGGGTGACTGAACCACTTCTGTCCCACAGGTTTCAACGGTGGCCAAATGAGAATATTTATATAAAAAGAACCACTTGCTATTACAAACAAAGGGATGAGTGAACAGATGGAAGATCCTAATCAGAATTATTTGCTACACAACATAAACACCAAACCTACCAGTAGCACAGCATAGGATAGGTCAGTGCACTGTATTGAAGCAATTCTATTAAAGTTGGCAAACAGGAATAATCATTGAGCAGAGATTTGCTGTAACACTCCTGGGGAGATCTCTTCCTCCCCCCCTGCTGGAGGAGTGACCCTGGGGGTGTCCCCAGCCAAGGGAGGGATCTCCACCCATACACCCCAGGAAGGGTTATGTCCAAAGAACCTGCCTCTGTGAAGGGGGGCTGGACTCTTACAGTACAGACTGATTGACTGCTAGGCACAGATTTCCAGGCCAGCTACCCCCTCATCTGTCACATCCAGCTTCAGAAAGCAGGATTTGGGTGAACCAGGCTGGTTTTAGCAGAATTCAACACAAAAAACCATTGCCGTGGTGCCACTCACCACAGAGAGCCTTCAGGACAGCTTGCACTGTGTGGGGTAATCCCTCCTGCCACAGGCAGCCATAAAATAATGCCTAGATAGAGGAAAATTGTGTCTGGTTGTCCTTAATCCGATCCAGATTGGCCTGCAGTGCTTTGCATTTACAGCAAGAGCTCTGCTGACACAGCCTGGGCAAGCAGCTCTCTGTGGCCATCACTCACCTGCCCAGCACTAACACATCCCTCTGGGGAGCAGGGAGACCAAACCTGCAGCTCAAAAGGCAGGCTGAGATTAGGGAGAACCTACAAAGAAATGCAAAAATAGCCTCAGTAAGGAAGAGTGAAGGAATTTAGCACAGACAATAGCCTGGTAAGAGGATTTCCAAGACTGAGATAAAGAGTGGCAGGAGGTGAGGTCGTGCACAATCCTCCACAGTCTGGGTGCAGGGTTTTTGTCTGCATCCAGGAGTGCATCATGAGTTTTAGAAGGGCAGACACTCTAGAGATAAATAATGGAAACCTCTTTTTTGATAATGCCATTATGGCTGCCCCATCCCTGGAAATGTTCAAAACCAGGTTGGACGGGGCTTGGAGCAATCTGGGTTAGTGGAAAGTGTCCCTGCCCGTGGCAGGGGGTTGGAATGAGGTGGTCTAGGAGGCCTCTTTCAACCCAAACCATCCCATGATAATCTGTGATTCTGAGTTGCAAGAGCCAGGGTTTAATCTCTCTTCTTTAGGACGTGCAGAATCCTGAGTTTGGTTACAGTGGCCTCCTGAAGGACCTCCCTCCCGTTAAAAACTTGGATTTTCCTCTGTATTTCTTTTTGTACTTTTTTAAAATACTCTCCAAGTTCACTGAATGCTAACCAACAACAAAAACCTTCCCCCATGGAAACTTTGCTAACTAATTATATGTAATTAACAGACATTTTTTTTTTCCTTTGGCTAAAGGTTCTGCACTGCATTTGCTCCTGTTCTCAAGAGCATCCAATCCTCCTGGTTGATGCTCTGCAGTATCAGACTGATGGGATGCTTGTTTGCCCCTTTGGAGCTCCTTGCCGAGCTCTGACTCTGGGAATTGAAATATTCCTAAAACACACACAAACACAAACTTTCTTTTACTTCTGGCCGCTTCTTTGAACGCCAGAACTTTCAAAAACAAACACAAATGTTTACAAGATGCCCTTTGAAGTTTTAACCTTGATTTTTTTCACCTGAATCCCCGTTTTGGCAGGTTTTGGCTGACTGAATCCCGCTCAGCACCTCACAGACTGCCAGAGCAGCTGCCCCATCCGTGTTTGCCTCCAGCTCCAGTGCAGAGCCCAGGACTGAGCGAGTTCAACTGCAGGTAATCTTTGTTTTCTCGACTATTTTAGCTCCCCGTGGTGGCTTTTTTTGTCAGGTGAACTACCCGCGTTCTTTGGCAAGTCTGAATTTCAAGCTGTTCTGCCGGTTTTAATGACTCTGTTGTTAAATGTAACCCTGTTGGTCTGCATTCCATCCGAAGGCACCAATTTACCAGGGAACTTGAGGTTGCAGGGGGCACGGGATTTTACTTCTCCTCCAAAGACAAAGAGGAAGACCGGATTTCTTGGTGAAACAGAGATTTTGTTCCTTTCCTTTCTTTCTTTCTTGTTTTCCGTTGTCAGCTTTATCCCGGCATTCAGAAATCCCAGTGCCTGTCTAAGGGTGGTTATTTCTGTGCACATGCAGGGGTAAGGTCTTGGTAAGGGACCGTGGTAGCACAGAAATGTATCCTGGCATCACTCCTTCGTAGGATACAACATTCCTGGCTTGAATTGTAGGCTAGGGAAGAGAAAGGGAAAAAAAAAAAACCAAAACACTCCTACATTTTGAATTATTGTGTGGGAAGATGAAATGAGGTTACTTGTTGCTAGAGTGCTGCCCCCCCCAAAAAAAAAAATCAGTGCTATAATTAAAAATTGTTACCTTTTCCTGGAGCTTGAGCAATATTTGAATTCTTCAGTAGTGTTATGTGCACTGCCAGTTCCCTTTTTGCTGTAGAAAGTAAGTGGAACAATCTGTGAGGTGGATTTTAGTGAGAAATCTCTCTTCTGAGCACTGAGCAGAGGATGGTGGTGTTAGTGCCTCGTTAACCCACCCCAGGTTCCTTTGCATCTCTGGCAACCACTGCTGCCCAGGCTAAGCCAGTGCTGCTGGAAACTTGCTCAGCAAAAGGATTTAATGCTTTAAATACAAAGGCACTGACACACAGCCCAAAAAAAAGTGAGAAAAGGAAAAGCAGTACTGATTAAGTCCATAGACAAAAAACTCACACGGAGTTTTTTCCAGTTTTTCAAAACTGTCCATTCTCAGCACCTGCACGTCCAGCAGAACATTGTCTCTAACCTGAAAGAACTCCTCACGTGGGAACAAACAGCCTTTGAGAAGACAAAAAGATAGGCACTGTTCTGGCTGAGGAGAGGGGAAGGGGAAAATGGTATTTCAGCATAATGGGAATCACTCAAAAAACACCCTCTGGAGCAGAACTGCTCCTGCCCACACGAGAGAGAGGAAGATTTCACTCACAAGGAGCACTGCCTTGTTGTTGCAGACTCATTGNTGAGGGAGAGGAAGATTTCAGTGCCTTGTTGTTGCAGACTCATTGATTCCTGTCTCATGGATAATGGGTTGGTTTTCTTTCCCTAATTTCTCCATGGCAGTTTTTGAGCTCAGGTTTTCTCTAAGCCTGACAAGTGCAGGCATTATTTTCAAGTGATCTCGCATCTCGGGGTTTATTTTGAAAAACTTGGATGGGAAAATACCGTGCTTTGTGTTTTGTGCTTGTCACAGCAGCTGTGCCTTCTCTGTTCCTCCTGCAGACTAATGGTGGAGTTTGAAACTCTTGCTAACACAATTCCCTGTAGATTATGGCCATATATCATTATTCTATCTAGCAAACACTCTTATTCTATAAAGGGCGAGGTAGTATCATTTGTATTTATGGTCTTGTTCAAGGGATTGATGTGAGGTTAATTGGAGGGTTAATTAGGAGAGGTTTAATCTAAAGGCAACAAGTCTAATCTGCACTCTCAGATTCATGAGACAGCTCCTTTCCCTCAGCTTTTCCAATGAAAGCAGCGTTCCTCAGAGATAAACATCTCCGACACAGCCAGCAATTCCATTTATTTCGAGGTGCAGTAAGTTCACAGGAATGCTCACCTCAGATACTCCAAGGGGGTTGGTTGCAACTGCTCTGCTTGTGCTGTGCCAGCCACACTAATTCTTCTCCCATGCTATCACAGAAAATCGAAATCTTGAAACATGGGAGCCAAGCTGGGCTTGACTGACAGAGCAGCTGGAGGCAAGTGTGGCTTATCCTGCCTTTTGGGCAACCACAACAGAATTCCCAAGGTCAGGAACAATGTTACTGTCAGGGGTCTCCACTTTTTCAATCGATAAGCCTGAGAAAGATGAATTGCTGTAAGATGAATAGCCAATCAGTACTGTGAGTATAGCGGTCAATGCCTTTAAAAAATTGCATGCCCTTCTCCTAAGCTGAGCTTCCCACAGCCCAACCCTGCCCTCAGCACCTGTGGCTAATCCTGCAGGCAGGAATTAGAAAGCCATTAGCAATGGCCCCTTTTAGGCCAGAGTCATAAATATAATTTTAAATGGACAGTGAAAACACCGAATCTCCTGTGGGTGAACAGCTCCTGCTGTGCTCCCTCCTGCAGGGCTGAGTCCTGAAGCAGAGTGCCAGAAGTGAGTCCAGGAAGCTCTTTCCTAAACTTGCTTCTGCTCCAGTGACTTCCTCGGGGTTTAATTAACCATCATCACTTTGGTACCTGTCTGTGACTCTTCCTCTCATCTCACTGTTCCTCCTCCCTGTTCTTTGTGAGCACAGCAACAGCGGGGAGGGGAAAAAAGAGAGAGAGAAGTCAGGTCCCAAAGTGGGGAAAGGAGTGGGGAGAAACCACCCATGGCACAGAGGGAAGAGAAATGGCCCGTGATGGGAGAAGATGCATGTGGGATGTAAATCAGACATCAGGCAGACACCAGAGCTCAGCCCAAGCTGATCCATGTGCTCGGCCACACCCCTGTTTCTGGGATGATATGGTGTGACGTTCCACGCTTTGGGGTCACCCACCAGGAGTTTCAGGCTGTGTTGCTGCAGCCAGGGAACGTTTCACACATCATTTATGAACCTAACTCCCATCTGTTTACTGTGTAGAAACAACACATAAATATGTAAATAACTAGATCCCACTTCAGACTGTCAGTCCCAGAAGTGTACGTGGTGTGCAGTCCCCCGGGTGCTGGCAAGGGCAGAGTCTGCAAAGCAGGAGGAGCAGAGAGATGATATTTCAGTCCAAGCATGTGACTTTGCTGCAGATGCCTAAAACAGGCAGCAGGGTGAGATGAAAAGGTGGTCCTGAGGGCTCTTAAGTCTTCGACAGGATCTTCTGAGAGTACACTTAGAGACAAATGGAGCACTCCAGGAAGTCAGCTGATGGAGGCAACGAGAAGAAGAGGTTGTTGTTGAAGTGTACCTTCTATCTTCCACAAGAATGTATTAATTCTCTTTTAGTCTTTTAGTTTCAGAAAAAAAAACCACATTCTATAAGTATCCTGCTGTGGACAGATTGTTTTACAGGCAAGAGCTTCCATTACAGTCTGGAAAATTTCTTTTATCTTTATGGTATGATTGTTTGGGAAATTCTTGCCATGTGAGATGCTTCAGGATTCAACAGTCACCCTTTCCACCCCTTCTCTATGTTTAAATATTTCCTTCCCATCATCCCAATCTTAATTTTTGCCTTAGCTTATATCAGCATCAATGTTTTTCCACGCTTTCCCTTTTCGTGTTTGTACTTGTCAGCCATACATATAAGCTTTAACTTCTCTCTCTTCTTAAAACCCAACAAGATTCGGAGCTTGTTTTAGGAGCTTGTTTCTCCTGGAGGTCAGGAAAGAGGGCACTGTATCTAGTGGAGGTGCCTGGCAGCTGTGGAAGGTGTTAATCTGTGCTGATGTTTGCTCTGGAGAAATGGGAGCCAGCCCCTGCCCTGTCAGGGGGAAGTGCCATGGGAAGTGTCAGGTGTGTGAGCAAAGTGTTAGAAGGTGCCTCTCCTCATTGCAGCAGCAAGGCTGGCGTTTGTCTCCTCTAATTAATCAGCAGTTCACTGGTGAGGGGGTGTCCTTCCTTCTCTTCCTCCAGGTGACACTGAAACCCCTCCAAAATCCAACAGCAGGACTTGGAGAGGCAGGTCCTTTCTCTTTAGTCTTGCCCAGCACGTTCATGAGGGGTATTTTGAGGATGGCCAAAGGCACCTCTTCTGGATCAAGGAGGAATTTCCCCCCACGAGCTTCTTTCCCAGCTGCACAGCCACCCTGGCAGAAAGACAGCTGCTTCATCAGCCCAAGGTACCTCTGTCTGGTGATCCACGAGCAGGAATCTCTGGCCCTTCAGCTGGAACTGGGCACTTCTCCCGGGAATTGGGGAATGAAAGCCATTGAAGGAAAGCCAGGAAAGTAACAGGGAGCAGAGCAGGGGCTCGGGGGAAAGGAGACCCGTGGGGAGGTGGGGCAGAGGGCACTGGGCAGCCCCAGAGGCTGCTGTGGTGGCCCAGTAAGCAAGCCCTGGGTTAGCACTCAGCACTTAACAGTTCTGCTTTTGATTCAGCCCCAGCACTTGAAGCCTTGGAGCAGCACTTCAAGACTGTTTTTGTTTTGAAGGTGAGGGTTTTGAGAAGCACTTGATTCTCAATATCCGTGTCTCTCTGTCTCCTTTCTCCTCTCAGCAGAGACACCGTGGCAGACTGAAATTCGTGACTGCCTTTTTTTTATTATTTTTTATTTTTTTCCCTTGTACATTTAAATTCAGGCATATGCCTTTTATACAAGCAACAGTGAAAAACGGCCCCACACTCAGAAGTGGTTCTGGTAACTCCAATAACAGCGAAACAACAAATTTCAAGGATCATCGGCCCCTCCAAACGTTCGTTTTGTTAACAGGCAAAACAGCAAAGTAATCATCATTAGAATAGTAATTTTGTTTCAGCAACCCTCAAGCTCCTGCTGTGCCACTGTATTGCCAGTGCCGGGCTGATGGGAGGAGAGGGTGATCCCATTAACTAAGTTTCAGAACAGTTGAAGAAGGTCTTTTAAGATACAAACTTTGCTTTGATAGAGGAATTTCAAAGGTGAAGGGAAGCTTCAAAGGAGGCGCTAGGAATGCAAGGGTTGCAGGATTGAGTCCTTAGTGGTGGGTAGCTCTTGACTTCAGATTGTTTCCTGTGAAGATGCTGGCTCCTTCTTTTCGCACCAGAAAAATGTCAAAACAAGGGATTTAATTTATTCAGTTCCCTTGGATGCCATATGTAGCTGTCGTTTTCGTGGTTTTATGTATAAACACGAGAAGGCATCTTTGCCATGAAATTAAATTAGCAAATACTGCCTTACTTCTAAGTACTCCTCTGAAAAATTGGCTGTGTCTTTGGACACCAGAACCACAGAGGCTGTGTTAAAAGCTGCACAGACCCTCATGTGAACTGCCTTTGGTCCTGCACAGTTTCTAGACCGAGCTGTGAAAAGTTGTCCTGTAAAGGTGGAAAACTGTGGGAAATGAAAAGGGAAAGATAAAAATGAAAGCCTTTTCTGTTGCTATGGGTTCCAGGAGCTCAGACACTTGGCAGGTTTCTTGTCCTGCGAGGCCCTTTCTCCACAGCCCTTCTGATGCAGAGGTTCAGGTGGCTGTAAAAAAGCAGGAGCCAAAAAGTAAGAGGTTTTTCTGAGCTGCCTCCTTTCCAGGTCTACCGAACTTACCTTATTCCTGAGAGGATGACAGAAATCCCACAGTCTCGCTGGCATATCTGTTCCAGGACTCTGTGGTTAAAAATGCAATTCCAGGCTCTAACCGTGGACTGCCTTTCTGCCTTTGATGTTGGACAGTTCTCCTTCTGGGCTCCTGTGAACAATGTCACTGGAGATCTTTCTTCTCCATTTTGATCTGCTGATTTCTGAAGGAATCTCTCACTTTATTTAATATTCAGCTGACTGGTCACACACATGAATATCAGGTACCCAACTATTTCTTTTTTTCCCCCAGTTGTATGGGTTCAATTGAAAAGTATTGGCACACCTTGATATTTTCAGTATTCTCCCCAAAGCTTTTCCACCACTGGCTATTGATTTCGGATTTTTACTTGTCTGGGGAACGGGGAAGATTAATGAATAAACTCCCTTCTTTCATATTACAATTGCATCTAATTAGATTAACTACCATCAAGCAGCCACTGAGCACTGTGATGGTGTGTCTTTGACAAGAGTAGTAAAAAACAAACAAAACAAACAAACAAAAAACAAAACTACCAACAAACAAACAAACAAAGAAAAAAAAACACACAATCCAAAAAAACCCCCAGTTTTCCTACATGGCCATGGAGAGAAGGGATAGATAGAAGAGGAGTGTGGCTGAGGGGAGAGCTGGTTGGACATGGGCCGCTGCAAAACAACTGACTTTCCTTCAAGAAACCATGGCTGAGAGACCAGGGTATTTTAGAAGCTCGGTGAAGCAATCACAGAAATTGTTCAGTCAAGAGAATAATTATGCTTTTAGCGATCGGCAGTTCAAGATGCATTTCCATACACTTAAGCATTGCAAAACTCTCCAGTTCATAAACACGGGAAAATGTGTTTTCCTAAAAGCCAAAGCAGACAATAACAGCAGAAATAACACCATACTAAGTATTTTCCTTTGGAGAGGCAGCCTTTTCACTTCCAGGATATTTCTTTTTTCTGAGATGCCTCTGTGCAGTACTTTGCTGAGAGCCCACAGCTGAGCTTTCCTTTCTCTTGTGTTTTTCTAGTTTTAATAGAGGCCACAATGGATTCCTCGAGTACTCAACCAGACTGTTTATTTTCTATTACCTTTTATTTTTTTCATTGTCAGAGTTTATTTTGGCATATTCATCAAGTGACAGCACAAGAGGAAACAGCCTCAAGTTGTGCCAGGGGAAGTTTGGGTTCATCCTCCCCTCTTCCTTCACCTTCTCCACCTGCCCCGCCCTCAGCAAATCCACCCCTGGCTTTGTGCCAAGGTAAAAGTAGTTTTGAAAAGATTGCTTTTCTGTTCTTCTGGTTACAGATCAATTCTATCGGCGTTGGAGAACCTGAACCATTTTTAAAAACGCCCCCAGATTGTCTTGACCCAGTAATAGCCCCGATGTTATCAGGTCTGCTCCGGGCAGGGGGGTGGAATCAGTGCCTTGCAGCATTCCCAGGTGTCTGTGTTGGAAAGTGAAAGGGTTTGTGGTAGTTAATGGCAAGATGCTGAGCTGAGGAGGTGTTAGAGCAGCAATATCTGTCGGGGACCTCTTCTCCAGCCATCACAGGAACAGCAGCAGCAAATTCCCTTCCCTCCTCCCGCAGAGGGGCTGGTGTGGCCGGGAATTTAACAGCGCCTTTTGTCAGAGAGGTGCTTTTTTACAAAGATTTTTGTTCATTGGATGCCAAGAACGACTCTACAGCTTGTGTTTAGTTAATGTGCCATCAGGATCACTCGGCCCTGCTGTTAAGTCTCGGTGGATGTTGCTGTTTGTGCACAGGGAGCTCTGGTTTGGCAGGCAGGGCTTCAGCTCACTGCTGGGGAGCGGGATGCTGCAGGTATCCAGAACAGAAAGCACCGGTAATTTAGGGTTGAAACTCTCCTTTGAAACAGCAGGAGAGATAATTAACGCCGATCAAGGGCTTTGTGGGGGAAAAAAAAAATATTGTCTCAAAATTTGGGGTGAGATTTCAGGTGATTACGAGCGTAGCTGATGAAAGTAAGGGCAATGACACAGTGAGTTTAAACTGTTCTAAAGTGTGACTGAACAATGCACGACACCCCTTTGAGAGATCTGTCCCTGGTGCTGTAAACTGCCTGTGCTGATCCTTTTGAATAAAGCACGGTGGTATTTGCTGGTAAATATGCAGGTGATAAAAGCTGGCTGCCTTGCAGAGAAGTTTATGCACCCAGCTCTTGTTGCCGCGGTTGGATCCAGGTGATGTTGCACCTGTATCCCTTGGAGGCTGGATTTCTTTGGGCATGGCACCTGCAGCTGCTGGACCTGAGGCTGCACCTCCTGGCTGAACAGGAGGAGAATTGCATGTATGCAGTGTGTGCCATGCAGTAAAAAGAAAGGGCCTGTTCCTTTACAATTAACCTGCAAATAGCAAGTCACGAGTTGTTTAAGACACTGGTAACAGGAAAAAAAATTAATGGCAGCTGTTTCTCTATTTCAGATGGAAAAACCCCACAAAACCAGCAAACCTTTCTGTCAAGCAATTGGAATCTTGAGACAAGTGCGGCATTTGGGTGGTGAGGAGAAGTAAACACTGCATTTAGTTTTAATTTTTTTTTTTTCTAGGGGTAGATTGTCCAGAGGTGTTGCTGTGCCTTCAGAACATCCATCAGGAAAGATGCAGGGTAGCTTTATCCTGGGTGGAAAAATGAACTAGATTCTCCTAACCACAGAGTTCTGTGATGCCACAGATTCTCCAACTTTAAAGTGTTACCAATGGCTCTTTTTAATGGCAAATGCACCTAATTTGAGAAGCTAAAATGTTTCAAATCAGAGCACTTTCAGTGTAGGGCTCAATAATTCAAACCATCAAGGCAGCACTTCAGGCACAGCACAAAAAACCTTTTCTTGCCACTTTAGTATTGACTGGCTTTCACTGGACATCCTGTGCTATCAGCAGGATTTTCAGATGACAAAACCAAATATTTGTGCCAGACCTGTATGTTAGCAGTGGACAAATCTTAACAGCTGGAAGAGATCTGAGCCAAACTACTGAATTATATGAAAAATGGATGCTTTCTAGCTGTGAATTCTTATTACCTGCAGATCTGACTTCTCTGTGTTTCTTGTCATTAAAAATTTAAAGCATAATACTAAATTCCTAAAAAAAAAAAAATCATTATTAAAGCCTATTAAGCTGAGCTGCCATTTCCCATGAGATGTTGAGGTGGCCTTAAGTTGATTTTTCTAATTTCAAAGTTGAGTGTTCTTTCCAGGAGATTCTCTGCTTTCAAGCTGGGGGGGTTGGATTTGTTTGTTTGTGCCTCTCTGTGTAGGAGCAGGGTTAAAACAGAGTGGCAAACAGAACCACCAAGCACAAATCAGTTTAAGCTGTTTATTTTGATATATACTGTGATGCTTCTGCCTTGTGGCAGCCCCTGTTTTGTTTGCCATTGGTGTGACAACGTGATGCCTCTGAAATTTTGGTGGTGGGTTTTTTTTGCAGCTGAGCTAGAATCAATAAGAAACAGAAACAATTTTCCTATCCCACCTGCTACTTGCAAATTGCTATATTCTAGGTTTCAAATTTTAGCTTTTTTCCCCCCTCATTCTTCTGTAATTAAGAATGGGCAGCAATTTGAGGGAGGTGATTGTGCCCCTCTTTCCCCCCCAGGTGAGACCCCCCTGCAGAGCTACTCCAGCCCTGGGGAACAGCACAGGGGAAGGGGCTGTGAGGAGGGAACTGCCTGCCCTGTCTGCACATGGACCGTGTCCTTTGCTCCTGTTTTGCTGGCAACCCCCTGGTAAGAAGTTGGGGCTGATGCCTTTTTGCCTACATAATATATTTCTCTTGCCAGTTCGTAAATGTGAGAGGAAAAAACCACAGATTTCTGCAGTTGTAATTAATGCAGGAGTAACTGTGTTTCACTCACAAAAATAACTCCTCATTTCCTTCCTCGTTTCTGTTTTTATATGCTCAAGAAATGAAGGAGGAGCGAAAGGGTCGTCAGGATCCCTGAAACTCAAATCTCAGGTGTATCAAAACACTCCCTCAGCCCCGGGGGCACTCAGGATTCAAAGGGTACCTTGTCAGATTTGCTCTTTCACCTGCAGGTGAAGATGCAGCCTGGCAGGCAAACAAAAAAGAGACAAAAAGGAATATCCTAGTTCAGTCCAGGCATTTTGGTCGATCCTCCCTACAGAGAGGAGGAGTCCTTAGAAAGGAAGGGGTGAGGAGCAGGGAAGAGGAATAAAAGTTGGATGAAGTGGTTTCAGGAGGGAGGAGAGGAGGAAATTCACTTTGCAAGAAGAGGTGGAGGGAAGAACTGCGTTCTGGGAGGGCAAGATGGGAGCAGAAAGTCCAATAACCCAACAACAGAGTCGGTGGTGTATGGAGGCAGCAGGGAATGAGAGCAAAAGAATCTTTCTGTTCATGCTGAAAATGGGAGGGACAGAAGAGCACAGCAAAGACCAAAACAAAGGGACAAGCAGAGGGAGATCTCAAATCCCCCACAGCTTCTGTGTTGGTGAACTGGAGCACATCTCAAGCAGATGTGTGCTGTGGAGGGTGGAATGCCGTCCTCAGCAATTCTGGCCCATTAATGTTGTTGTCTGCTCCTCGCAGACAGTTTTATGAGGGTGCATCAGCTGCTCCTCCAGACTGAAGATCCACTTCTCGAGGCTCTTCTGTGCTTCTGAGGCCAAGATTTGGGTCCCCATATGGTCACCTTGCCATCGACACACCAAGTGAAGGAGTAGCAGACAGCAGTGTGTTTCTATCTGAAGATGTTATTAACTGAACTGAGAGAGTTTAGGGCACTAAAACTCTGCCATTCCAGGATAAATTTAGTGAGCAGTTGGGATGATAAAGGAGTGACAGGATGAGGCTTAGGGCTGGAGATTTTTTTTAAAAGGTCGTTGGCGTTTTGGGATTGACAATATTAGAGAAGAGATAAACACGAAAACCCAAAGAATCTAAAGATAGGCTATTTGTGTTTAAGTTAATAGCATGAATCCAGCTGTGCAAAATTTCTGTTATTTTTTGGCCTAGCCATCTAAAAATAATCTGTGCCCTTGCAACACTCTTCTCAGGCTGTTATCAAAGCTTCTCGGGGTAGAATCCTCCATTTTGATCATCAGGCATCCTTTTTTTTGGCTCTTTTGTTTGTGTGGATATTTTCCTGTACTACAGAGCACGCTGTTGCTTTGTCCTCAGCTTGCCAAGCCACCCAGGCCACTCTGACATTTGCTGCTCCCCCCCTGTGTCACTGTGGGGATGTCACTCACTGCTGATCCCACAGAGATTACACCCAGGTCATGTGAAGTCTCCTGGTGATTCCCCTGGTGACAGTGGCCTGATGCTCATCAAACCCAGCTGAGATCTTTTAAATGCTGGGTGAACATCCTTTATCTGTGCTCTTCACTGCTCATTTCAGAAGGAAAATGAACTCTGTGTGTCTAAAGATTGGAGAGAGCTTTCTTGTCTCCATGCAAATCCATAAATTTCCCAAATAACTGCATAACAGTGAAAAATATCAATTGTGAAGCTTCTTTTCCCTTTTTGTCTTTTTTTTTTTCTCCCCCACGTTGTACAGACTGTGTGGATCATTAATTTGCTCCTGCAATGAAGATCGTGGAAAAGAAACATGAAAACTGTTTACAGTCATTGTTCCCATTTCCTGACAGGTTGTTCTGAATTAAAATGGTAATGAATGACACTCTGGGTTAATGATGCAGGAAGAAGCTTTCTTGCTGCTGAAGTCAAGGGGAAGTTGTTCCATTGACCTTTCAGTCCCGGGATTTCACTCTAAGAATTAAATTGAAACGGAATATGGGTGTAGAGATTTTGGGACGTGGCTTTTAGAGTTATTTCCATGGAAATCCTGTGTGCCTGGAATGTCTCCTCAGTGCTAACAGCAAGGGAAAATGACGTGTTTGGTGCCAGCAGTGTTTTCCAGGGCATTGTCTTCAGTGCTCTGGGATCTGCGTTGTTGTGTCCTATTATTTGTTTAAAAATTATATATATATATATTTATATATATACCCCCCATCGAAGTGTTCTCCTTGTGCATGCACATCCAAGGTGGCAAATGCTGACGTTTCTCAGCTCTCAGTTTGCCACCCAAGGCATTTGCCTGCAGGGTGAGCCGAGCTGTTTAAAGTAGGAGTTGCCGATGTGCCACTTAAAATATCTTTAAACTTGTACAAAGGAGATTATGTAAGAGATATTGTTGGAGATGAGAAGAAGTTTTTTCTGAAGTAATTTTGAGGCGGTAATTGATGGAGGGCTCGCTTCAATAGCTCTCTTTGTGTGTGTGTGTGTTTTGCAGTTCAAAAGGAGATGGTGTCACTTCTTCAGCAGGTGTTGCAAGCAGCTAAATGCTTTGTTGAAATGTTTCCTGTGGTTAAGCAAACGAATTTCGAACAGTAATCTTCCATCAACAAACTGGTTAGAATATCAAACACACCCCCCTCTTTCCAGGAGTTCCAAATATATATACCCATAACCTAAATTTGGAATATGTGGCTTTGGTTTTCTTTTCTCTGTGGTGAACCTGGGAGATTTGGTGCTGAGCTGCTAATCTGGCTGTGGAAAAGGTGTCACTTTGTTGTGCTAATGCTAAAAGAAATATTAGAAGGTTCCCTTCTCTCTTCCCTTTGTTGCATTTGGCAGTTTCTGTTTCACTGCACCCGTGCACATCGCAGTGGTGGTACCCCCAAAAGTCACGTTTTAGTGACTGGGAAGTCACCAAATGTCACATTTTAGACTGGGAAGATAAAAATGAAGTCTTGGCCACTGCCTGAGACTTTGCAGTTGGGGTGTCTTGGTCCTAACACTGACAGGCTGAAGAAATTGGGATGAAAAAGAGTGGGGGAGGACGCTCAGGAAAATGTACTGACAACATTAGCAAATAAATCAAACACAGATGTAGGAGTTTCTAAATATGCCCATTAAATATTTACAATTTACACTCTCGAGACGGTAAAATATGTTGACATCTCAATTTATCTTTCTGTACAAACTGTCGTACCTGGCACGGTATAAAATTGATAACAGAGAATAAACTGGTCTGGAAAAGTCGATTATGCCTCTTGAAGTAGTGAAAATGACACTTACTGGGAAAAAAACCCATGTTCTTAGAGGCTCTTTTTGTGGATCTTTATACCTTGACCATTATGTTTATGTGGCATGATGACAATTGCATGTGTTAGGGTACAAAAACCTTCCTGCAGCTGGATTTTGGAGAAGTTCCTCATTAGCCAGGAAGGAATGAAGGTTTGGGTTGTTTTCATCTGCATGTGGAAACCAACTGCAGGAGGCTGCAGTGCTCTGGGTTCGCTACTCATTTTTGGAACTAGAAAATTTTATTTTTTGGGGTTTTTTCCCAGCACAATAAGACAAGTGTTCAGATGACTAAGTGCATCTTAGAATTGCATTAATTAATAAATTGGTTTTTATTTGAGAAGAAGAGAAAAAAAGAGAATTATTTAGGCTGTTTTTCATCTTTGTAAAATCAATCTTCTTTGAAGCTCACAAGAACTAGATATCTTTTTCAGCCAGGATCGCTCTGTCTGCCATGGGATTTCCTACCCAGACGTGATGAAAAAGAAAAAAAAAACAGTCAATGTGGAAAAAATGTGGTCACTAACACCTGAATTTTCGATCTTAGGTGAGAGTTGAAGGAATGATTCCTCCAAAGGCATCTCTTGCCTCTTGCTACTCCTCCCTTACCTGAGGTTGGAAGGGGGCTCTGGTTTTCTTGCAGGGATTTTGGCACGTGGGAAGTGCATTTCTTGCAGCAGGATCACGTTTCTGGTGAGATTGGTTCTGTGTTAACAGCTTCTAAACTGCATTTCTTTTACTTAGCGGGCTGCACCCCCAAAGCTGATGAGGACTGGCAGGAGGTGGCAGAGCACTCTGCCCTTTGTGAGTCTGTGATGCTGTATTTGTTACAGGCTCTACAAACCCCCGAGTTCAGCAATGAGGCAAACCTGATATTCACTCCATTTCCCCGTGCCATTTGGCTCTCTCTCTGCCACAGTGTCACGTTTATATTGATTTTCAGTACCGACTGACTGAACACCGGGACTGAGCTGCATCATCCCCACGTGGGAATGGAGCAACGTGTTCTCTGAGAACACAAATATTCCCAGGGAAAACAGATGCTGTGAAACAGAGCATGTTTTGGGGCACTTACCTGTGCATAGAGACGTTAATGACTCGGTGATGGTCACAGACTGTGCAAACCAGGGGGGAAAAGCAGAGGATTAAAATGACTGCTTCTGCAGGGAGAAACCAACTGGAAAAGAGTTTAATCCTCCACCAAGAGGGGCTCAGCTGGGTGTTTTGAAGGGAAAGGACTGGAAGGGAAGTGCAGGAGAATAAGGAGAGAGAGAGAGGAAAGCAATTGGAGCTCTCAGAAAGCGAGAAGAGGGTTGAGGATCCTGGAGTGAACGTTGTGTGGTGGTTTTTTTCCCCCTTTCCATCCTGCTTTGCTGTAGTTTGAACCTTCCATTAGGACATGCAGCTCTTGCTGTTGTCAGTGGCTGGTCCAAAGAAGCTGAAGTGCCCGAGGTTTTTGAGGCTGAGAGGTCTTGTGTGTCCAGCCATGAACAGCTCCAAATAAAAGCAGGATGGACAGTTTGCACCGGAGTGCAGGAAGGTTGCAGAGACAATGAGGACTGCACTGGGGGTTTTTAAACCTTCTGCAACAGAAAATTGACTGCAGACAGGGTGCAAATAGGCATGGTCATTGTTAACAAAAAGGGAAAGTGGCTGGCTGAGATTTCGAAGGGGAGGGTGAGAATGACAGTATTTTATAAAATTCACTGGGAATGTGTAAATTAAGTGCTGGGAACAATTCTCAAGTAGAAGGGGGTGAATTTTTTGGGACAGTTTGTCAATTTACGACGGGAATTTTCTAGCTGGTACCCCGCTGTACACCAAAGCCTAGGCTTCACATATTAAAAATATTATTAATTAATTAAAAATATTTAAATACTAAAACCATTAAGAAAATAGCAAAAGCATTAAAAACCAGCTCATGGAGCTGTATAACAAAATGCAGCTCCTTCCAGGGCGATGTTAAGGGCACGTTGAGGATGAGCTGAGTAGTTTGGCCCTAATGCTGGGTTTGGCCAGCCTGAGGTGCAGCAGCAAAGACAAGGATTTCAGATGGTGCAGGAATCAAAATTTTCCC
>VXAW01006917.1:307914-328663 GCA_013399735.1 Tyrannus savana
AGCTCTTTTTTTTTTTTTTTTTTGCTAAAAACTCGTGGCTTTGGTGAGATGCAAATGGTGAGGATTCATTAGCTCCCTGGCCCATTCTGGAGCGTGTCTGGCTGACTCACTCAGCTCATACAGACCCTGCCTGTCCTCCCACGCACCTGGGCAGGATGTGTTTGCTTCCCTGAGGGCTGTCACACGCTGGCCCAAAGCCCTGCCCTGGAGAGACAGGCTGTGTCAGCTCTGAGAGGAACATCTTCAGCCAGCGACACGTCTTACTCGTGTCACTCCAGTGCAGTAATAACCACAGGACTTCAACCTGGGGAGCTTTGCAAAAGCTGCTTTGTATTCCCAGAGAAACTGCCACTTGGAGGCAAAAATGCTAATTTATCAAGCACTGAACAACCTGCAAAAAGAACGAAATAAGCTTGCCTCTCCTTGTTTTTAGACTTAATAAACTTGATGGCACTGAGACTCCATGACCTTTCAACCATGAGTAATTCTAATGGCTAGAGCAAATGAGCAGTTGTAATGTTTAGACGAGTGAAAATGGGTATTTTCTCCATTAAGTTGTGAACTGAGCTCATGAAATCCGTACTTGTTGGCATGTCGTTCCTTGGGCTCGCTTTCATTCATGAAAAATATTTCCATCGTGATTTTAAAGGGTGTTTTGCCAGCTTTTTAAAACTGAAAATGGGGTGTCAAGCCAGGAGTCCGTATTAGATCCTTACAGGAACTGATCACCCCTGCAGCACCACCCCTGTCTAATCCCAGGAAACAGAGAAAGCAGCAGAAATAATTGATTTAGAGATGCAGAATTGTTCCACCCTCTGCAGAGATTAATTCCCATTTCACTATGGGGGGACTGTACGTGGGCTCTGCTAATGAGGAGAAGAAGTGCTTGCAGTAGGGACCCCTTGGCTTTGCAACTCTGCCAAGGCAAAGAGGTGAGCCTAAAATTCACAGATAAACAGAAAACAGTGGGCAAACAGTAACCCTGGGGGGCTGCACTGATTAGGTCACCAATCCCCAAACTCTTTGTCCCAAGGAATATTTTGTTCTATCTCTGTGAGAATGGGGAGTGGTGTAGGGGAAAGCGTAGGGGTTTTTTGAGGGTTCTTTGTCATACCTTGTTCTTCTTGAGCACTAACTTAAAGTCCTTGAAAAGTCGTGGCAAAGCCTGGCTGATTTACAGGTAGATTTGGTGGTTTTATTGGAGCATCCAAGCAGGGTCTAGGGGAGTTATCAGCAGAGGAGTCAGACAAGAACATTTTATTTTTTTTCCTTATTGTCTTCCTCAAGAGAATGAATTAGTTTAATGACATTTCCCCTTCTTCTTTCATCTTTGTCACAGGGATGGTTTGGATGTTCCTTCTTCAGTGGATGTTCTTGGAGTGCATTTTCAGCTCTCCCCGTCCGTTCCTCTCTTCCCCCGTGCCTGGGTGAGGTTTAATGGGGAAGCTGAAAGGGTGAGCCCTGCGAGTGCAGAACATTGAAAAGGTCAAAGCAGCCCTCTGCAGCCCTGTGATTGAGGCACACCGTGGGGATTGACACTCAGGTACCTTCCACCACAGCAAAAACTGAAACAGGATGAGAACAATCCCTGCTCACCACAAGCGTTGCAAGTGGGATTGCAGGAGGGGAAGAAATGCTCGGCCTGTTCCTGTAAGTGTTTGCACATCTTAATAATTGTGTGCTTGTCTTATGTGGTGTTAGTTACTGACTTTTACTTTGCAGCTAAATGTCTGAGTTCTACTTTTAGAGCCTGTGACCAAAAATCGAATGGTAAATTGGGCTAATTGTGTTTGGGTTTTTTTGTGGTTTTTTTTTTTTTTCTCCCCAAAAAAAGGTCATGGACCAAATGAAATAAGCAGACACTTCTGTGGACATTTTATGGATATTTGAAAAAGTGAGGGAATGATGTCTGTATGTGTATCTATCAAACTAAACAGATGGGGACTGTGATGAGGTGTTGAGAAGTGTGAGCCTTACCTGGTGTGAACGGGATGGGATAAGGGATGATGTCCTGGTTTTGGCTGGGATAGAGGTAATTTCTTCTCAGTAGTGCTGTATTTTGGATTCAGTATGAGAGCAGTGTTGGTAACACTGATGTTTTGGTTGTTGCTGAGTTAAACATGTTCATCCCAAGTCAAGAACTTCTTTGTGTCTCGTGCTCTGCCAGTGAGGAGGTGCCCAAAAAAACCTGGGAGGGAGCAGAGCTGGGACAGGGGACCCAAACTGGCCAAAGGGATATTCCACAGCACAGGATATAAGCTGGGGAGCTACCAGGAATGGGGGCCAGGGTTCAGGGCTGGGCTCTGGCATTGGTCATCAGGTGCTCAGCAATTGTATTCAGCATCACTTGGGCCTTTTCCTTTTTATTAGAATTATATTGCTTACTATTCTCATTAAATGTCCCTTTGTTTCAATTATCAAACCGTTCTTAGCTCAGCCTACAAGTTTTACTTTTGTTTTTGCTCCCCACTCTGCTGGGGGATGTGGGGTGTGAGCGAGTGCCTGCGTGGAGGGAGCTTTAGATGCCAGCTGGGCTTAAACCAGAACAACCCCCAAGTCCTCCTCCCCAGGGTTGCTCCATCTGCTCAGCCAGGATCACCCCAGGCACAGGGCTGAGGCTGACAGGGTGGTATTCCCAGGGTCCTCCCTTCTACCCTTCCTAAAGCATCAGGAGTGTCTGCAAAGGGAGCTGAAATCAAATTACGGATGTCAGGCTCATAACAAAGCCTCTTTTCAGTTCACAGAGTGTTGAGTGTTTCAAGCTCACCAAAGTTCCAGTTACACCAGACATTCAGAATGCATCTTTTAATTGCCCACCTTGATCTATGATCTAGGGAGAGAACCCTGAGTTCCATCTCATAGTACAATAATGAGACCTGTCCTAAAATACTGCCACTAAATTACCCTTTAGGTACTTACTGGAACTTGTCCAACCTGGGCATTACCCTTAAAATAAAGCATGGCATGGATTTAAATATTGCAAGAGTGAAAATCCTTAAGTAGCTGTAATTGCAATTCTTTTCTTTCTGTGTTGGAAAGTTTCTGTTCCGTGCTATAATTAACTATTTTCTATTATGAAAATTATGCAAATTGTCTGTTCGGTTGAGATTTTTTCAATATTTTTGTGTCAAGGTTAAGATTTTCTAAGCATTTAATTGGTTTTGATTGATTTGCCAGCATAAAGAGGAAGCATCACTAAGAGGAGCTGAGGAGTGTGCCTGAGAATACAGAAATCAGGAGAATGTTGTGTGGAACTGTTTAGTCTGAGACATCACTCACCTGTTCTTCTCTGAAAACAATCCCAGGAAGGAGTGCATGTGAGTAATTTTAGTTTATATGTGTTAATTAGAAAGGAGACATCTGTTTGAGTTTGTGTCATTAATGAATGACACACTATATTTATTCTGCTTCTGGAACATTTTGGTTTTTTAGAAAGACATTACCTCAGGGATGCAATTTTTAGACACCAGATCATCAGCTGTATTCCAGTAAGACTTACCAGCAGCACCTGTTATTGGTTTCTTTAAACCCTCACCTGGTTTAATCTCTCCCCTGACTCCCTTCCCGTGTAAAAATACCAGGATTTTTTGGTTTGCTCTTTCTGAGCCATTGGCATGGGTGAGGGTTTCTGTGATGTCCCATCCTGAGATACCTGCTGTGAGTTTTGCTCATCATCTGATCCCTCCCCACACTTCTCACACCAGCTCTTAGGGGTTTTTTTAATAAGTAGCTGCTTTGGGTGTGTGGATTTCTGTCCCACTCCATCCTTGTTCCACATCACCCCCTCTCTGTTTCACAGCCCCTCTTTAAACCTGTCTCTGGTGTCTGCAATCTATTGCCATCCAGCCTCAGCACTGGTAGCAAGCTGAGGCCAGTTGGAGCATGGTGAGCACTAAAAATATTCATGCTTGTTGCCTCTTTGCTGCACACCTCCCTCTCTCCTCCTCCCATTTGTTTACAGACTTGTCATAACCACGGATTTGGATTTCAAAAGCCCCCAGTCTGTTTCTTTTTATTTGTTTGTTGTTTTTTTGTTTTTTTGTTTTTTTTAACAGAACCTTCTGTTGCATTCTTGTGTGGTTGTTAATGGGAATTCTGAATCTGATTTTATAACTGTTGGGGTGCCAAGTGTTGAGTTGTAACCCGGGCAGGTGAACTGCATGTAAGGAAGACAGAGGCTCTGGGGCTTGGGTGTGCTGTGGAACTGAATGTTCCCTCCACCCAACTAGTCCTTGCCAGGCTGCTCGAGGGGCTGTATCATTTATTATTATTATTATTTCATATCTCCATTGATGATCTGAATGGTCTGAGCAAGAGGATCAGGTGTACCCTCAAGGGCAGGACAGGACAGGAGGGGAAACCTGGGGGAAGTCGGGCTCTGCTCCCAGGGAACAGGGACAGGAGGAGAGGGAACGGCCTCCAGCTGTGCCAGGGGAGGCTCAGGTTGGCCATCAGCAGGAATGCCATGAGACAGGAAGGCAGGAGGCTGCCAAGCAGAAACGCTCACAGTGAAGGGAGAAAAACCAGGATGCTGTAGATGGAACGGAGAGAACACTACAAATTGACAGGAAAAAAAAAGTCAGACAGACTGGAAAGCGAAGGAACAGATGTCCCATCTTGCATTCAAGAAGTTAGCTTCTTTGGCATTTGATCACTACCCCTCCTATTCTCAAACTCTAATTCCTTGCATGTGCCATCCAAATTCCCAGCTCCCCCTGTACGTTGTGTGTTGTTGATAACCCTCACACAGGCGTACGCTACGCTGCAGGAAGAGCAAAAAAAATGCAGGAGGATGATTTTTTACATCTAAAAATACCTCTGAGCACAGAATGTGTGCTTGCAAGTGCAGGCTTAAGCTCTAGAAAAAGAGTGTAGCTATTGGATCTTTTTGGTTCTCGTAACACAACCTTCCAGTTTTCGGGTTTCAACGCTCTTTTATGTCCAGAGAATGAAAAAGAAGAGGAGTTTCCATTGCTTGAACACCTTTCCTTTATGTTGTTTGAATAGTTAAAAAGTAATTAACATTTATACAGGTCGGGGATGGGAAAGAAAAGAGCTCAAAGTAAATTCACAGAGAGAAAAAATGTCTAAGCTGCATAAAACTACTAGGACTTCTTCTGAAGTGGACAGTGAAGACTGGGTAATTGTCCCTTGATGAAGGAACAGGACCAGTAGCAAGATTGGGAAAAGGCTCCCTGGACTCACTCCTAACTGCTGGAGTGCTTCAAGGCTGTCAGGCCTGCAGGGGAGAGCACAGCTCTCTGTTCAGCTGCAGGAGGGCCTGTATTTCCACTTGGCCTTCCCCGAGCCCAAACCACTCCAGGGCATTCCCGTTTTAGAACTCATTAAGCCCAGTGAGTTTGGTTTCACTGACACTATTTATGGACTTGCTCATGCTACCTGTTTTGTACAGCAGGATTTATGCAGATTTATTTCTACACCATCATACCTTTTGGCCACTGTCTGGTGGTGAACTGGTCTTTTGTCACACGTCAGAGTAATTTGTGATACGTGTTGCAGGGCAGCCAGGAAGGCAGGAACATCTTCCTGCAGGATTGGAATCACTGTGGCAGTTCTAAGGCTGCTGCAGTTATAAAGCTTCATCAGTGCATGAAATCAGCATTCACAGAGCCTTCATTAGCTAAGCAAAGACTTGATTATGGGCTCTTGTTTATTTTGGGTAATGGTATTTAAACTCGGGTAACAGTTTTTCTTATGTAATCAAAAAGTGTATCTAGATTTCTTATATTCCTTGTGGTTAACACAGAGGGGAGGTAGCATGGAATTCACCAGAAAAACTTGTCCCTGTTGGATTGACTGAGGTTTGTGAGAGCCAGAGGCTTCCATTCTGCTCTTTTCCTTTGGAAAGCTGAAGCTGTGTAAATACCTTTGCCAGGACCTGTTGAGTGGCAGCCCTGCCTTTGAAGATGTGCTGATTGTCCATCCCTCTTCCCAGGCTTGGTGCTGGGCTTTTCTGAGACAGTCCACCCTGAAAGCTTTGGCCTGGTTTCCTGGTGAGTCACAGCACTGGGGTGAGATCAAAACTAGACCAGCACAAACACGAGATGATGGAGTGCTCGTGCTGTGCCATGGGAACAGTCGAGAAGCCACATTTAAACTGTGAAGCTGAAGGATATTTTAGGGTTTGGAGGTGACCAGGGGAGTATCAGTGAGCTTGTTTATAAAGGAAAAGAAGCCCAAAACTCTGTGTCATCCACCCAGCTTTGGATAAACATAGGTTTAACACACTGCTCCCCAGGAGGGCTTTAGCAATGGCAAAGCACTTCTTCCACCTTCCTCTGCTGATCTGAGGAGAAGTCGCAGCTTTCATCAGAACTCACTTCCCACAGCGTGCCTGTGGGTGAGAGAGGGGTGGCAGTGCCTGTGCTCTCACCCATAACTCTCTACACCACGTTGTGGCTGGGTTGGCACTCTTAATGGAAAGCTTTTTGCATTTACTCTGTCTTATTATTTGCTCACTAACATAGTTCCCCTTGAATTTTCTGGCTGATCTTGATCTCCATGAGGAGATTGGCAAGGTTGCTCATGTTTCTCGCTGGGTCCAGCTCAGTGGACCCAGCACCAACAAACTCCAGATGAGTTCCAGACTGATTGCTGAAGGCTCTGCAGCACAGAGAGACTTTGTCCTCTCAAAACTGCCTGTGTTCAGATTTTAGGAGAAACATGACATCAGTTTGAGCTGTTGCATATTACAAATTTCGTATTTGATGTGTTTTTTTCTATAACCTAGCGAATTACAAGGTGTTAATTTTGCCACCCAGGAGTGCAGCTGATACTTTTACCAGCTGCTGCTCAGGCTGTAGTGCAGGAGTGCTAAAGCCCTGGCATTTATTTACGAGCTCTAAAGGATTTACACATTTAACAAAAATATTTTAAAAAGTGTAAAAAAAGTGTTTGGTAATGGTGCACAAGCTAACCTGTGCCCTTTGACGTTATTACCTTCCAGAAACTGCCAGTGGTAAATGGTTAAACCATAAATCATAACACACTGGGACAACAGCAATCACTGGAGCCACCTGCAAAAGACAGACTTGTGGACTGCTTTTCTATTTCCTGGGCACAGTTTGTACCTTCAAATGGTTTATCAGTGGAATTTGAGGTTTTCTGCCATTCTGGTAAAATATTTTCCCTCTCCTGGGGGAGGGTTAGTTCTTGGGGGGAAGGTTGTAATCTGGAAGTTCGTATTCCTGCGTGGCTTAAAGAGCTGTCACTTGAATTACCTCACCTGGAGTTGATGGCAGAGTTATGGACAGAGTTCAAACCGGGAGAGAGAAGCTGTCCTGAACTCAGGAAGATGCTTCTCATTGACAGAGATGAAGTTCCCATTCTGATAATGTTACTATTCTTATAACTTTTATGTAATGCAAGCCTGTGTTGATAACCCAGGAGAAATGTGTATACGTTTCTGCTCCTGTCTGAGTTGGTGGCTTTCCAACCAGAGCTGGAGAACTCTGAGAAATTAAATTTTCAGAATTCTTTTAGGTATTCTGCCACATGGACCAGAGTGTCCCCTGCCACTGCTGTGCCCAGCCAGGCCTCTCCCAGAGGATTTTCTGCAACCTGCCCTGGACACTTTTGCTGGGAAATGTGAGTGGAAGGTGGGAAATGCGAGTGGAAGTTGCACATGGCCATCCCTGCACCGCCACCCCTGCACGCTTCAGCTGTTCCTAGCGAGGGGTATGGGTGGGTGGCAGGCAAAAGGAACACACCACGAGAATAATTCACTCTGTGTTGGAATATGGAATGTTTAACCTCACAAAAAGCACCCAAATCCCGCCCGTGGGAGATGTTACAGTCCCATCTGCCAAAATACACGTGTTTGTTCTCTGTGATTTCACAAAGGAGGGTTTTGACTGCCAAAAACCCGCCTGATCTAAGTTTTCTGATGGTGTTTGACGTTCTACTAATAACAATTAACTCTCTGTCTAATTCCACAGCTCGGGGAACGAACTGCCAGACTGATCCCAAATAGGCAAGTATGCATTTAGTGAATTATCCTTACTGTAATTATTATTTTGGGAAATTCCATATTGCTGATGCTGAAGAAGACTTTTCCTTGAACTGTTATGAGTTTATATTTCCTTAGAGTCGATATTTGCTTATTCATGATAATAGCACGTGTGTACAGTCCTTTAGAATTACAGTTATAAACCCGGTACTCAGGGGCTTCTGTTAAAGCAAATTGAACAGATTTGCTTTTTAAACAAAAAAGTGTAAGTACAAAACTTAGTAAAGTCTTATGTAGACTAGGTTAACTTATTATTTTTTAAAATTTTCTTCTAAAAATCTTTATCGCACAAGAGCGGCATTCTGTAAAAATAGATAATAGATATTTCAATAAGATCATTATTGCACTCAGGAAAGCCAAGATCATTTTTTAGGAAATACATATGCAAAATATCCAGTGAGAATCAGCAAAGCTTGCAATAGAGTAGTGCAGTATTTGAATTTTTTTGTATTTTTTTTTGTATTTTGTATCAAATAGCAAAATAAGCTCAGCATATTACAGCAGTATCAGCTGGTTTGCATCAGCCAAACCTGATGTGGGGAAAAAAAAAATTAAAGATTTGTTCATTGTTAAAAGGAGCATTCTAAAGGCTTCTCCTAAAGTGCATTTAAATAAAAATAAAGATTCCCAAGAAACTGTGCAGACAGAAGAAGGGCAGCTCATGCTACATTTCAAGAAAAAATTTCTGTGGGACCAATTTAAAAAAACCAAACAAACACACAAAAAATAGTAAAACAACCCCGAAACAAACAAACAAACTCACAAAAACATACAAAAAAAATTACTTTAAAATCCTACACATCTGCCAAACCTGTCTCCTGTAAAAAGTGAACAGAGCTCTTGCCAACACGCTGGAGGCCTTGGGGGAAGTTCCACTGCTGCTCTCCTGTAATTTTATGATTGTGCTTTCTTGGAGAGAAATGAACCCTCCACTACAGCACAAGCAGACTTGCCAGTCACAGCTGCCCCTTAAAACGTGTCCCCTGGATGGCATGACCTGCTCGGCCCTAAACTGTTGGGAAGGGGATGTTTTTCCCTTCTCACTGGGTGTGCAACCCCAAACTATGCACTGCCAGAGCTGAGAGCTGTGAGAGAGCTCTTCTGCCAGACCCAAAGCCTTGCTTTAGTCCAGATCATCTCACCCAGCCCTCTTCAGTGGGGGAGAAGTCTCCCTGTGCCCACCTGTGATGATTTATTGCTCTTTCTTTTTCAAACAAACCTCGGGGTGCTGGCTTGAAGGACAATATGCCCATTTAGGCTCGTTTTCCTAATTTGCTGCCCGTGCTCCCTGGTTTTCACTTGTGCATATTATTGCAGGTAGAAGGTGAGACAAAGGGCACATTTGGCTGTTCTGTGTTGCTGTTCCCCAAGGTAAGTAAATGAAGAATATTAACTCCATTATTTCAGTCCAATCCTGCTTCTGATGGTTACACTGACCACTTAAAGCTCTCTTGGCAATCCCAAATGATTCCTCCCCCTCTCACTCCTCAGTAACTCTATTGCTGTTGTGTACAGTAAACTTCAGCTGCCTTTTTTCCCATGAGGAGCCAGAAATGATTCCTGGAAGGCAGAGTACTTAGCAAACCCATTTGTGAAGTGCGCTTGGAAAGCTCGTGGATGTGTCGGGGGCTCCGTGTAAATGGAAGATTATTCATTCAGCGTCAATTCAGTTACACATTTTCAGTGCAATAGAGATTTCCCTCCTGAAAATAACACATAAAATTTCCAGGCAGGGGAGGGGGGAACCCACCTAAACTGGTGCCTCTTTTTTTATTTCTATTTTTTTTCATGTATTCATAGAAATACAGATTACAAAAAGGATTATCATAATTTTCTCCCAGCATGCCATTTCTTGAGCGACGCTAATACCTTGATGATTGATAGTCAGTGTAGAGGGGAGAACATTAATAGTAAATGCAATAGTTTTATTTCCCTGTCTATACATATTTATTGTGTTTTGCCAGAAACACACATTCCCATGGCCTTGCTGGTTTAAATGCCATCACGCTGTACTGCCTGTCTCGGATCATTTTTTTTCTGAAATATAATTTGAGCTAAGTAATTTATAAATGTAAAAATGCCCATATTTACGGCCTAATAAAATCTGATAGATTTGGTTTAGGTTAGAATGGAAAATTCTCTGAGTAATCATATAGGTAGGTGCACACATTGTGTTCTGAAATGGCAGTAATTTACTGAAACACCCATTGGCACAGACAACTTTAAAATGTGCTAAGTAATTGCCTTTGGACCTTCAGTCTTAAAAAATCCTGAATATCCTATATGAATAAAAGATCAGTTTTATTAATTCCTGGTTTTCATGTTCACAGGCTTAGTCCTTTTTTCCAATATTCTCTCTTTTTCTCTTATAAACTTCCCTATTTCATTTTCTGTTGCTTATAGGCCTTCCTATGAATGGGAGATGTTAAAAAAACCCCAGCAGTGGCATGCAGGTCATTTATAAGTTAAATTGCCCCTTTAGCATGTAAGTCCCCAGCACAGCAAGGACAGGGAGCTGCTGCAGAGAGTCCAGAGGAGGCACCAAGATGGTCAGAGATGGAGCAGCTCTGCTGGGAGGAAAGGCTGGGACAGCTGGGATTGTTCAGATGGAGAGGAGAAGCTTTGGGGTGACCCAACTGTGGCCTTGTAGGGCCTGAAGAGAGGGTGCAGGAAAGATGGAGAGAGACCATTGGCAAGGGATGGAGTGACAGGACAAGGGGAAATGGCTTCAAAGCGACAGAGGGCAGGGTTAGATGGGATATTGGGAAGGAATTGCTCCCTGGGAGGGTGGGCAGGCCCTGGCACAGGGTGCCCAGAGAAGCTGTGGCTGCCCCTGCATCCCTGGAAGTGTCCAAGGCCAGGCTGGACAGGGCTTGGAGCAGCCTGGGCTGGTGGAAGGTGTCCCTGACATGGCAGGGGTGGGAGCTAAGTGGTCTTTAAGTTCCCTTCCAACCCCAAACCATTCTGTGCCCCTGTGATTCCATAACTGTTCATCAGCCACTGTGTCATCAGTTCTGCAGGAGTCAATCTAAGGCTTGCACACCCTGATGTTACACACAGGGTACTGCCTGAACGATGGAGAGGCCCTGACTCGATTATTTAGGTAGGCATTTCCTATTTCAGTCCTTTGGCAGTAGCAGATGGAAGTTTCTCTTTGGGACTGGTGATGGTCCTCGTGTTACTCAAGAAAACTGTTGTGTTGTCTGTCATTGTCTCTACAGGGATCGAGCTGCAGAGCAGAGATGTGACTGCACAGCTCAGCATGGGGCCCAGTTCTCTTTTAAATTAAACTATTTGACTTTAGTATTTCTAGGCCATGGTGTTTCCAGCTCTACCTTTCCACAGCTAGGTAAGTACAGCTGGCAACCTGCTGGAATATGTTCTGAATGAACCTTTAATGCAGTTGCTCAATATTGGGTTGATTATTGTGCTAATTGAAAAATGCAGACTTCACTCAGAACAACATGTTATGGCTTCGTTTGTATAGGGGGAAAGAAAAATTTCCCCTGATTTTCCCCTCGCAGAAGTTTCCACTCCAAACAGAGCACTGCCAAACCCCAAAAACTGCTGGAGGACTTTGAAGGCAGATGAAAAAGAAGCTCACAGGATGCCACTGAATTAATGAAAATGGAAGAGCTGTCGTAATCCCACCTGTTGTAATAAGCCAAAGCAGTGGGAAATGAAGCCAGAGATCTTACGTGCTGGTGCTGTGATGGTGACAAATAGCTCTGGGAGGGAAGATTCCTGATCTTGGGACAGAAAAGGAGAGATTATTATTATTATTATTATTATTAAGATTAAGCAGCTTAATTTCTTACAGACTGGGGAAGTACTGATTCCTGTCCAGTATCTAGTTTAATAAGGTATTTCAAAAGGTCTCATGCTCAAAATAATTGTTAATTTTCCCTTGCCAGGCAGCAGCTCAGGTGTGCCAGAAACAAACAGCTGGATCTACGGACACTCCACCGTCAGCACCAACTTCTGTGAGGGTGAGCAAGAGATTTTAGTGTTCAGTGGGAAAAACCTGGGATGGGCAGCTTTGAAATGGGGTAAAAAGGGTTTGGCACTTGGAATGGATATCCTGGACGAGTCTGTCTCCTTTGTGTCTCCGTGGGCTTTGCAACACTGCTGATGATTTTACTCCTTTCCATATATTGGTTTTTATTCAGATTTTTCTACATGTTCTTAGAGGACAGTAAATGCTTCTATTGATTTACCAAACCCGATAAACTAGATTTTGATCGACGTACCTGACTGAATTTCCAGGTGCTCCCAGGGAGCAAAACGTTCATCTCTTTCCAGGAGCCAGGCAAATGAACAGGACTGCCTTGCAGCCTCAAACCAGTGAACTTGTCAGTCATGTAGCAGACAGTAAATGCTTCTATTGATTTACCAAACCCGATAAACTAGATTTTGATCGACGTACCTGACTGAATTTCCAGGTGCTCCCAGGGAGCAAAACGTTCATCTCTTTCCAGGAGCCAGGCAAATGAACAGGACTGCCTTGCAGCCTCAAACCAGTGAACTTGTCAGTCACCAAATTCGGGTTTAAATTCTTCATATAGTACAAGTCTACCTCGCTTTTCTGTGTGGCATTATTCTTATTTATTTAATGCCTACACATGGTAATGGAAAAATTATATATCATCGTTTTCCTTACACTATTCAAGTGCCTAATTTCACTGAAGTCTACGACGGTGTTTTTCCTAAATTTGACAGGGTTTGTTCCTCCTAGATAATAAACCATCCCATTTCTAAATAATTCACATTACCACCTAGACTGAGACAACACTCTGAGCCCTAAGAATCATTTGATGTTCTAGAGGCGTANTCAAATTCAGGTTTAAATCCTTTGTATAGTGTAAGTCTACCTTGCTTTTCTGTGTGGCATTATTCCTGCTTGTTTAATGCCTACACATATTCAAATTTGGAAAAAATGGAAAAATTATGTATCATAGCTTTCCTTACAATATTCAAGTCTTTAATTTCACTGAAGCCTATGATGGTGTTTTCCTAAATTTGACAGGATTTGTTCCTCCTAGATAATAAACCATCCCATTTCTAAATAATTCACATTACCACCTAGACTGAGACAACACTCTGAGCCCTAAGAATCATTTGATGTTCTAGAGGCGTAGCTGCTAAGCTGGAATGAAAATAGGAAATAAAACAACGTTTTAAATGACTGTAATACAAGTTAAATGCTCGAAAATAGATAAAGTGGAGCTGTAATCTGTGTAGCCCCAGCAGGGTACAGGAACGCTGTATAGCTATTTCCAGGGCGTGGAGCTCTTGGTGATTAAAATAGCTACAATAATAAACCCAAACATAACTGATGGCTGTAAGCAATAAGCACAATTTCAAGCCTCACAGGCTGAAGATAATCTGTTCAGGGCTGAAAGGTCTGGCTCAGGAGAGGCAAAGCTAACTTTCTGGCTGTCCAGCCAGATTTATTGGCTACAGCACAAACCCCTAATGAACCTTCACAAAACAGTCAATTAGCAAAGAGCAGAGCACTTCTGATGATAACATGTTTTCCCTGAGTTTTGAAACCCTACTATGTTTCGGGCTTTTTTTTTTTTTTTTTTTTTTAAATCGACTTTTCAGTTCAATTTGCTGATTTTGAGTGGTTCTTCCCAATTACCCGACTTCTTAGGCCTCATCACCCACCCTGCTCAGATCTGGGCTGCTGCTGCTCTCATCACTCACCAAGCTGGCATCGCAGTAAGGGCTGTGTCGTTGGCACAGGCTACATGTTTTGCTTAATTTAAAAAATAAATGGAGGAGCTTGCTTTTACCCATTAGGCATAATAACATGGAGGGAAATGTTTCACAGTGAATATGCCTGCTGATACATCACAGCTAAGTCACTTCTGGTTTTGGGCTCAAATTATCAAAAGTGAGAACACTTTTGAGTGAGCTGTGTGTTCTCATGGCTGCAGTTTTATGATCTGAGGTGGCTTCCTTTCTGTGTAAATGCAATTTAAACAAAAGAAGTGGCTAACTTATTTTCAGGAGTGTCTTTCAGCCCTGAAATCTTCAGGCTAATTTTGCTATATAAAATGATGTTCTCTCACACCACTTTCAAACAATTTGCTTCCAGCCACCCCTTGCTCTCCTGTCATGAGAACGGTATCTTGTGACTACCCATTCTGGTTTTGTATCACTCATCAGCTTATGAATCTTTGTGTCCCCTGTATTTGCCTCTCAGCTAAATATTTCTAACCTGCCATTCTTCCTTCCTTATGTCTCTGGGAAGTTTTGCTGCTGTATCACTGCCTGCTATTCACTTAATGACCAGAAATTGTGACAATAATTACACCACCTTGCTGAGTTTGATCAGTGGTGTGGTGTCTTACTGGGGCCAAAATTCAAGATGTTTGACCTGAATTCATTTCTAAGATGTAAAAAAGAGCTCCCCATGGCCACCAGCACAGGCATGGATGTATCCAGAGTGGCTGTGGGTGATGCAGGTGTGCTCACCCTGTCTCTCTGTGCCAAACAGAGGCTGATTTTCCATCTAATCTGTCTGTGAAAGGAATGCATGCAAACAGCTGCTCCCTAACAGCATCTGTCAGTCCAAACTCACCTGAGAGGAGCTGAGATTCAAACTGAGCTTGTCCAGACACCTTTCTGCAGTGGTGAGACACTGACACTTCAGTGAGTCAAGACTGAGTCAATGCCTGACATCCAGCTTTGCAGCTCATCAGTATGTAGTGTAGGGCTTCAAAGGTCAACCTGAGAACATTGAAAATCCATCTTCTCGTGCTGCAGGTACACCTGGGACACAAATGCACGTGCCAGCCTAGCAGGCCTGAGGGACAATGGCACACTCGGTTTAAGAAGATTCTTGAATAAGGGTCCTCCAGGGACACAGTCAGTTGTCAGGGGTAGTGATAAAAGATTCTCAGAGGCAGCAAAAAGTAGTTTCAGAAATTAATTCCTTGTTTAAGCTGTTGTATCCCCCTAAAATCCTGTCTCTGTTCCTCCCGATTAGGAGAAATAAATGGTCTGTTTGGATTTTTGGTGTGAGCTCTTATCTCTGTGGTGCCCACATAAATCAAGGGCAACTTCAGCGAGACTATTACTCATTTAATACTGATGTAAACACGGATTAGCACGAATCTGGCCATCAGTCTACAATGGAAAAATGCCATGGGTTGTGTTTGGAATGTTTATATCGAGGGTGGCCGGCGTTTGACGGCAAGGAAATAATTATGGAAGACAGTGAGTGCTTTTAAAGAATAGCTGGAGTGGGCCCAAGATGGCATGGTTTGGAGTGAAAAGTACCAAAGACTGCTCTTCTCCCTCAGGCTGGTGTGAAAAAGCCACCAGGGGAACGACACTCCCCGTTCTGACCATTAAACGTTACACTCTTCCCAGAGTAAAGGTTATCAGAGCACGGCGCTGGCAGGAACCCAGCCTGAACAATTGTATTCCAGCCTCCCAGTGGCTTCTCTTACTGGCTAAGGCAGCCTCCCCTTTCCTCTCCTAAAAAGCAAGGTAGAAGCTACTGTGTGACATTTGCTGCCAGTGGGGAAGTAGCTTTGATGAGGTCTTTAGCGGGATATTTTTGGGAGCCGTTTCAGCTTTAATGTGCCGCCCATTTGTCTGTCTAAAAGATCCATCCTGTGTCTCTCAGACCTTTCACAGCTCTGCAACCTGCGCTGCACGTCTGGGAAAGGCACTTACCCGACTTTCACCCCTCTGTTAGAGCAGAACATTCCAGCAGAGTTAAAACTTGACTCGATTCCCAGCTGTGCTGGCACAGGGTGCCCAGAGGAGCTGTGGCTGCCCCTGGATCCCTGGCAGTGTCCAAGGCCAGGCTGGATGGGGCTTGGAGCAATCTGGGCTGGTGGAAGTGTCCCTGCCCACAACAGCAGGACTGGAACCTCTCCAGCCCAAACCATCCTGCGATTCTGATGAGCTAAACTCTTTATTTTCAGATTGTACAGGTCAGGATGCACTCTCCTGATTCCAGGAAGGAATGATGTTTGGTGACACTGCAGTAAATTCCCTGGGTAAGTGCAAATAGGCATTTTAAATTCCTCATCAGTGACTGCTGGTGTGTCACAGCCCCCAGAACTCGTGCTGCATTTAAAGGGGGGGGAGGCAGGCACACAGCTCCCTTCCCCAGCCTCAACCTGCCTCCCTTTGGGCTTCCTAACGGAGAAATCAAAAGAAATATGAAAATGCTTACGTTTCAAACTTCAGCTGTGGCTGTGCTCGTGTTTCCTCCCAGGACTGCTCGTTTCCCATCTGCTCAGCTCAAGGGGTCGGTCCACACGCCTCAGGCAGTGGGAACTAAACTAAACGTGTCTTTGGCAGCCACTGAAGGCACAGGCAATCCCAGGCACTCCCCAGCAGCCTGTCACAGGAGACAGGAAAAATACAAATTCAACCTCTTCTGCAAAAGGTACTGTGTGTGTGGGGGGACATTTAAGGAGACAGCAAGTCTGGAGGCACCACACGCAGGGAGCTGCAAAGGCCAAACACCAAACGGGGGTGGGTAAAAAGGGCCCCCGAAAAGAGAGAGGGGAAAAACTTACATTTCCTGCAAATGATCCTGGAATGTTTTAAAACCACTCTGAAATGTGGGAATGGAAGGTTTTCCAAGGGGTAATGAAATGACCCAAGGACAAAACTTTTACTGACTTTATAGAAGAGACAGGCAGTTGATTTGGTGTTACTGTCCACGTCCTGCACTTGTGCTTTAACTTTGTAATTCAGTTACTGGCGAGGTGTAATCACTCTTGATGGATGTGTTCACACCTGAGCTGTAAAAAAAAAGCTGGTGAGTGTGTTCTGGAAGCTGCTAATTATTCTTGGCTGTTATTAGTTTTAGTACCAGCCACAGATATTCAAGTCTGGACTCAAGTAGTTTCCCAGCATGCCAATAGAAACCTTATTAGTGTCAGCTCTCCAAAAAAGCACACCAGATTTTGACAGCTGTCCCCAGGCTCTGCAGAGAAGTGGGAGAGTAATGGTCACTGATGTAAATCAGCCCTTCTCCCGGGAGAGGGATCAGAAGCTCCAAGTGAAGTGCATCCCATATGAGCTGACTTTTCCAAAGCCTCCCTCTGCGTGTTATCCAAGTCTGGAAAAGAGTAACTATGTGCCTGCTTGTTAAGAATCTGTTCTTCCCTGTACAAAAGGCTTTGTGTTTGCTATTGTCCAGTCTTACTTTCTGGCTGTGATGCTTTCCGAGCCCAGCATGTTTATTTCAGATTATTAGAATTTACCCTTGTAAGAGACTCATACAGTGTTTTTTTAGAGGCTGAAGCACCTATGTTGTTTTCCATGAGTCTTTGGAACTTGCCAGGGAAGAAAACCTTCAGACTCAGAGAAAAGCATTTAGTACTTCATGAAGTGCTTTTCAGTTTTGGCTGAGGTATAACCTTGGTAATTTTCTGGGGTTTGTACTTGATTTCTTAGCAAAATGCTGGCAGTTTGTCAAAACATGGACAGCGTAACCTGGCACACTGTGCCTCTAGGAATAATGGCAGGGACACTGGCAGGGACACAGTCTCCTCCAGGAACAGAGGGAAGAGCCTTGGGTAGGCTGGACTTGTAATGCAACGTTGTCCTACCTGTTGGTGATTGAACAAATAACCTCAGTACCCCACTCCCCAGTTAAGAACAACATCCCCTCTCTTTGGCAGGCCACGTAGCTGCTCTTGTGGTGTGGTGTCACACACAGCTGGCAACAGGGAACTGCTGGGATTCCTCTGTCCCCTTGTTCTCACGTGAAGGAAAGACATGGAAAACAGCAGCCCTGCCCTCTGAGCAGAAGCAGCACTGAGGGACATGGGTTGGGGGACTTGGCAGTGCTGGGGGAGCAGTTGGACTCGGGGAGCTCAGAGGGCTTTTCCAATCCAAATGGCTCTGAGATTACAACATCATCTTTACCCACAGCACTCAGTTCCCCTGCCAGCTCTCTCACATCTCAGTGTCTTGCTGTATCTGTGTGTGTGTCAGGCAGATTCCCAGTTCCCGTGTAGAAATCTGGAGGTGGATGGAGCAGAGAGCAGTGGGGGGGATTGCTGGCACAGGAAGTGATGGAGGCGGGTGAGGGAGAGGAACTCTCCTGTATCCCCCATTCTGCTGCAGTCTCAGTGTGTGTTGCTGAGCAAGCCACTTCAGCCCAAATAGATTCTGAGGCTGCTCTGTGCTTGTCTCATCCCAGGACCCCCCAGGCCTAATGTGGAGAAGTGCTGAGCACTCAGAGCCGCAAAGGTGATCGATGGGCAGAGCGGGCACTCAGCGCTTCTGCAATTAAGGAGGACTTGACTGGCTCCCTGGGCATGGGGAGCACAGCAGGCTCTGGGTGCCAGCCTTTCCTCTGCAAAAGGTTTGCAGCATGGCCTCTGGCATGGCTGGTTTGGGGTTTTTCGTCTTTGTGACCCTGTTGTGGACACAGTGCCTCCTGCAGTAATGTAAATTAATTAATGTCTGTGAGGCATTCCTGCCTAAAATCTCACCCAGTAACAGGCGAAATCAATACCTGTTATATGTGAGGCAGATTTTGGTTGGTATTGAGGATAGATACAGTGTTCCTGCAGGCATATGTGGTGTACACACCACACACATACATGTACAGATGGCCTGAGATGGACCAGCACATAAAGGAGCTGCATCTGCTCTCCCTGACATCAATCACGGAATTTCCATTCACCTCAACAGCTACAGGAGATGATGGATTAGGAGAACTTAATTTGGGCTTTGGGGAGTTATATTCAAGACTTTAATTGTGTTCATATAAAATGCACATTGATCCTTGAACAAATTCTCGGTACAGCTGGCCATTGGAAAAAAAAAACAACAAACAAACAGAACTTTGCAAATGCCTCTGCACATTCTTCCTGTGATTAACTGTTCTTTTAAAGAGAAGAGAAGGTGGGGATGTAATAGAAGGAATTGCCCTGTTTGCAATTATTTCGAGTAGTAAAACAGATTAAGTAGAGGCTTAAGGCATGAGCTTAGTGAATGTAGCCATGTCTAAACAAACAGTGGCAAATCTGCTCTTTCACTCTGAATTTTAAGATTAAATAAATGGCAGAGTTGTTTAAATTATATGTAAGCACGTGCAAATATTTGATTAATGGGGTCTTGACACTTTAGCTTGTAATTCCTCCTCTCTTATTAAAATCGCCCACCAAATTTTGAAGTAGGAATTAAATCTTTCTCTAATTAGAAGCGTTACTTTTCAAACAAGACTGTGCACTGTGAATCCTGCATTAGCACAGAAGCTCCCGAGCTCTCAGATCTGTAGGTCTCCTGTCTAATCAAACAAGGTTCTCTGCTAAAATCTCTGTGACTCGCCTGATAATGGTGAGGAGAAACACCTGGCTGGTGCAACAGCTGAGGTGCTGCTCAGCATTCCCCTCACACTTTAACCTCCCCAGGCTTCCTTCTCTTCCTCCAGCGGCTAATTTGAAGAACTTGGATGTTCGAGAAGCACGAGGGAAGTATGAGAAGGGTTAAAATTCATGCTCTTATCGCCTTTGGAGGGGAGAGGAACATGAGAAGGCTCCATCCAAATCAGTACGAGTTTTGCCTTTGACTTCAGAGGACGTGCGGGATGAGCCGTCGGACTCAGCTGCAGCGGGGGGATTTAATCAGGATTCTCACAGGTGAAGCTGGGAAGAAGGGGTCACGGGCGGCTGAGCAAACACAATAATAAGTTGCAGCTGAAGGGCGCGGTCCCGCTCCACGCTGCTCAGTCGGGACCTGCTCGGCGATGGCTCTGCTGCTCCTCGGATTCTCGGCGGTCCCGCTTGGCTCGCTGAAGATGGAGGAGACTCGGCCCTTGGCTGCCAGGTCAGTCTTCTGCTGGTTTAATGAGGTGAACTGGGTCGGGCAAAGTTGCTGCACGGATAAAGAGTGGAAATACGTGGCTTGGGGAACTTTTCTTTTGGGGGCAGGACTGGCCAACGGGACAGGACTCCTTTTCTGAGCTATGCTCTGCTTGTGTTTCCATGTGGGCAGTTGTGGTGGGAACAGAAGCAGCAGTGGGGTTGTTGGGGTCTCCACCTAACCCCAGTCTGCGGGGGATTTCATGGTTAAATAATTGTTCTTTGCGTCCCATACTGAGTGGAGGAACCTGGCATAGCCTACCATGGTGATCGTGGGCTTAAGCTGAGAAGTTTTCAGGGCAAAGAGAGGAGAAATTTCCCTCTGTGTGTGGTGTTAGTCATAAATATTGAAGGAAAAAATGAATAATGGCTGAGTCCCTGATTCCACCAGTTGCTGATCCTGCCTGTTTGAGACATTCATTCCGATAGTTCACCGAAATTCTTCCATTTAAGCCTGCAAAGCTCACATGTTCAGGAAATACTCATATTTAAAGCAAATAAACTAATACAGGAAAGCTCATGAACCTTTACTGAAGTGCACAAGGCTCTTTACAAATGTCCCTTGTTTGTAAAAACAAATGTGCAAGGACAACCGGTGGAATCCTAAACAACGCTTTTTGCCAATGAGCTGGCTCTTTGCCAGAACCAGGACGCGTTACCTTCCCCCTCCAGCTGCTGTAATTAATATTTGTTTTTACTTCGTGGTTAAATCACCCCTGTTGAACTCCCAAACTCTCTCCGGCACCCCCGAACAGGATCCCGCCGCCCTCAGAGTTCACACCGGTGCGTGCTCCCCGCTATTCCCGTGCGTTCCGGGGAAGTTTGCGGTTTATTTATTTTTTATTAATTTTTTTTTATTATTATT
>VXAW01006917.1:330207-391938 GCA_013399735.1 Tyrannus savana
GCTCCCGCACGGACCCCGCGCCACCGGAGCCGCCCCCGCGGGCCTCGCTGCCAGAGGGCGGCGGCCCCCGCGCCCGGCCCCGTCCCGAAAGTTTCCCGGCCGAAGGGGGTAAGTCGGAGGGCAGGGAGGGATGCGCAGGTGGGATCGCTGCGGGGTTGGGGGGGGTGGATCTGCGCTGCCGCGGCTCCTCGGGCTGCCTCAGCCCCGAGCCTCCCACCCTGCTGGAGCAGGGCTCGGCGGCCGGAGCTGGGAGAGCCTCCTCCAGCGAGGACAAACACCCATCTCCTCCTCTCCTTCCCCATCGGTCCCTGCCGCCAGGCAGGAGAGAGACTGTGACCTCAACTGTTGTCGTGCCGCTTTGACATGAAGGGTCGATTTGCAAGGGCCAGTGCACAAATGCAGCGTTTAGACTTTAATATCTGCATGTGGTAATGGGTAAAATAAAGGAACCCGTTAGTATTCCGCTCCTGTAATACTTGGCGCGGGAGAGGCTGCTGTTCCATCTCGTTTCCGAGCTCATTTGGGGGAAGCGGAGTGATGCTGGGTGCCTTCCCTGCTGTCTTTTCCCGAGTGCCTCAGCCCGTCAGGCATCGGGGAGTCCTGCGAAGGGGAGACGGGAAGCTCCTCGCCTCGTAACCGCAAAGCTGCGGGGAGGCACCGTCTCTGGCTCGGAAAGCCCCCTGAAAGCTCTGCGAGTGAGATTACCGCGGGAGTCAGCAGAGTCGCCGCGGTCCCCCGGCTCGTGGCAGGCGATGTGGCTCTGCTGCCTGCCTTTTACACACGCCGGTGATTTTATCTATCCCTGCGGCTGAGCCGGGCTCTGCGTTTGAAATGTTGTGCTAACTTGAGAGATGGAGGGTGAGGTAGCTCTGGGGGCTGGAGCCTGAGCGCTGTGAGGTTACCTGGGGAAGAGCAAGACAGACGTGTGGGTGGTGGTGGTGGTGTCATCTGGGGGCACATGTCGGGAGAGGCAGACACCGGCTTTCCAGACCCTGACGTGTTCCAGCAGTGGCCATTAATGACGACTGCGTGGATGTTAATTTAGAGGGAGGGGCGTGGTAGTGGAAGGGGCTGTTGGATGCAAATCAATTCCCGTTGACTCGTTTGGACTCTGCCGAGGTGGGGGGGGGGGTAAAGCCCCGGTGATTACAAGGCAGGTTGTTCCCCCATCCCATCGTGAAAAGTTAAGGTGGGAACGTTTTCCGTGTCTGTTCCCATCCACCCCCCCCGGCGGGAGGAGGTTCGTGACACGTAAAATTCTCAGACTGCTCTTTGGGGTGTCTGCGTTTTAAGCAAACACATTTCTCACTTCGCCTGAGACCAGTTTTGCTTTCTGATGAGTGGAAGCTGGGGAAAGAGAGAGATTTAAAAATAAAACCAAACCGTATAGTCGAAGTGGCAAAGCAAATGTTCTCAAGATCCCACGTAGCAAGCTGGGAATGAATGCAAACTGTTCTTGCCGTGTAGCTCTTCCAAATTCGGTTCTCCCTGGAAGATGCCGTCTCCTCCTGCTCCCCAGCACAGCCCGAGCTGCGTGGAGGGTCAGGCACGGAACTGGCTTTTGGCATCCTGCTGTGCCTGTGACTTCCAGATAACAGCACGTGCATGTATTTGGGAAAGTGTCAGAGTGTCTGATTCCTTGGGTTATTAGAGCAACCTGATAATTACCTAAAAGCTAAGCACTACTTCAGTGTGCCCTTTGCAGGTGAAGAGGTTCAGTCAGCTCTGTGAGACCATGACTGTTCTTTCGTTCCCCAATGAAGCCTCGTGTCAGCTGTGTGCATGTGTTTGTCACATCTGCTCTCCAGGCTCTGATTGTCTGTGCCCTGGTGGAAGTCTGTTGAGTTGCTGCTCTGTGTATCCACGCTGTGCGTGCATTTACTGCCTGGTGGGATAGCTCAGTGCTGGATAGGGATGTGGGCATGGTGCTGTGGAGGGAAGCTTTGCACGTGATGTAAGAGCATGGGTGTCAGACAGAAGTTAGAATGTGGCTTAAATTCTTTTTCCTCTGTTTACAAAATAAACTTCCACGAGTTCCTTATGTGTTGCTACTGGCACCTGTGCCCTTCAGGAACCACGCCTTTGCTCAGTGGAACACATCCTTAAAAAGCAGGATCCTTCAGGTGTCTCTCACTTACTGCTCCTTTCCCTCTTCCCGTGCCTCAGCATCCACGTGCACAGGGAGATTGACCCCTGAACTCTGTGATTTAAATAATTTGTGAGCAGCTTTAAACATGGGACTTAAGTTGTTGAAACTCTGCTTGTGGTCAGCAGACAGGTGAAGGAAATAAACCCACTATCATTGCACTTTTCCTTTGCTGGCTTTAGTAAACTTCTGGAAGGAACTATGCCTTAGCTAAAATGCTCTTATAGAGGAAAACAGTGTGAATTTTAGCTTTTCCTTCTTGTTTTGTTTTTGTGTTTGCATCAGGGCCTTTGTCCAACCAAAGCAGCAAAATCTGAAAACAGGAAAGTAAATTTTGGTCTGAGTGCAGTGGTAGCAGTAACTCTGATATCAAACCCAGATTGGTTTGGCAAACCCAACCTTTTCTCTCCATGAAGGTTGTTTCTGGATCTTCATCCAAGCTTGAGGGAAATTTAACAGACCTCTAGCAAAATGAAGCATTGGTTGGTTTGGGGTTTTTTTTGTGTGTATATGAACCAGCTGTTTTTCTCTTAAGCTTCAAGTGCCCAGATGAAAACTGAACTATTAGCCAGGTGATCTGTGCCTCTTGGTGCTCCAGACATGCAGATGGGTAACAGAGTAGTTGAAGCTTGAGATCTGGATCTACCCAAAAGGCTGTTTGAGAATTAAAGCCAGGTTTGCCAGTTCTACCCTATCAATAGTTTATGAATTCAGTATCTGAACCACAGAAAACAGCAGTTAAAGTGGCAAGGATTGTTGCTTAAAATCCTGCAATCAGAGCTTGCTGTTTTAATTAAAAAATAACTAATCAACTGATTGATGAAGGGGAAAAAAAAGTGCCTTGCAGGTCTCTATTAATTTTTCTGCTACCAGAGCATTCTATTTGATGGCATTTGTTGACGTGAAATCTTCTGGGGAAAGAAACACTGAGTGCCTAAAAAGCTTGTGAGAGCACAGCAGAGCGGGCTCCTGGGAGAGGAGAGAGATCCTCCTGCAACTTTGCACGCTGAGGGAATTTATTGTTAGGATGGCACGCTGTTCTTTGGCCACTGCACACCTGGCTGAATTGTTTTCAAGCTGTAGCACAGAAGAAAGCAGAACAAGTGCTTTTAATCGTGGTGATAAAGCTCTGAGTCAGAGCTAAAGTAATTTACGGTGGTGTCTGTGTGTATAAATCTACCTGTCCGACCTCTTTATGACCCCTGTCTGTGCCCAAAACGCACAGCTTTGGGTGTGGGAGAGAGAAGGGTGTTCTCCTGCATTCACCTGGGAAGGGAAAGCCACTGGAGAGAAGGGTGGCCTACAGCTGTGGAGGGTGGCCTACAGCTGTGGAGTGGCTGTATCTGCCTCTGACCCCTGTGGATTCGACCATCTTGTTCCACTCGACCTTGTCAGTGACCTTGCCCTAAATATTTGGCTAGTTGTTGAATTCCACAATGGTTTGGAAGGGACCTTAAAGACCATCTTGTTCCACTCCCTGCCATGGGCAGGGACACCTTCCACCAGCCCAGGTTGTTCCAAGCCCCATCCAACCTGGCCTTGGACACATCCAGGGATCCAGGGGCAGCCCCAAAATGTTAATGAGCTTCCTTGGAGGTGCCAGGCTGCAGCAAAGCCCAGCACTGTGAGGGGCAGATGACCAAGGGCACCAGCCCCTCTGCTCTCTGCCTGTGCTGGAAAGGCAGATGAAGGTGTTGATTGATTTTGGTTGGCTTTTGTTTCGGCTTTCCTGGAGGAGCTTCCTGTCTGCTGGGGAAGTCTTTGAGGGGGCTTGGTGAGCAATGCCTGGCCAAGCAGAGGAGCTTGGGGTGAATTATCTCAAGTAGGATGCTGCAGCTGTGGTGCCAGCACAGAGCTGGGATGGGCCAGGTGTATAAAACCCCTGCCTGGGCTGTGCTGGCTCCTGTTGGGAATAACTGCTCCAAAATAATGCTCCAATAGGAATTTACATTGGTGCCACCAAGACTGTAATCTTAGCCTGATGAACAGAGGAGTCCTCGGCTTTTTCCTAATTTTCCTTGGAACTTTAGACAACTAAACCTTGCCTGTAGGGGATGTTTACCTGAGGAAGGGCCATGGACTGTCGTCTTCCTGCAGCTGATTTTGTCTGTCATTAAGAGAATGCCCTGCAAGGTGCAAAGACACAGTGTTGGCTCAGATAAATTCCCTGCATCAGTGCAGTCTGAAGGGCAAAGAAGAAGAGCAGAGGGAGGTTCAAAGTGAAGATCCACAGAGGCTGTGGCTCTTTGCTGTCGCTGAAGGACTGGCTTGGTTTTTATTTGGTTCATACGTTTCGTGTTCTAACCCCAACAAACCATTTGAAGTACTGAGAGAAGAAACTGAGGTGAAAAGACAAAGCTGACTGATAAAAACAGGTGGAAAGGTTCTCTGGAAGGAGTTTGGGAAGCATGCAAGGAGGAAAATACTCCTGATAAAGCAGTTTGAGGAGCCATCTTAGTGAAACTGTGGAGAGTCCTTTGTAAGGTGAGGATTGTGTTTAAGCACTAAAATGCTGCTCTTGCTGAAGTGACTTAATTAGTGAGAGAGAAACATCCAGCCCACTGCTTTCATCAGGGCTTTTATTTACTACTTTGGTGGTTAGGCAATCAGGTTTTTGGATAAGATTTTGTGGCTAAAATAGCTCTGTTTTTTTTTTTTTCCAGAAATAAACATTAACACACATTTCTACTTAAACTTAACCCAAATAATTCTGTACTTAGTGGCTTAGTATGCAGGTTGTGAGACTGAATGTGTCAATAGCAGTGCTTCAGGGTCTGGGAGGGCTGTGTGACAAGGGTTATTGATGTGTCCACATCACAGACTTCTTGCTGTGGTAACTGGGGAGCCTAATGGCAAAGCCAGGCTGTTATTGCTGCGTTGGTTTTAATTCACAGGGTTCTTCCTCATGTGTTTTAAAGGGATAAAATGCTCCTTCTCGGTCTCCCTTGCCATCCTGGTTCGGTGTACAGCCTTTGGACAGTGCTGGTGATTGATCCTGTTGGGTGAGATACACAACTGCAGCCTGCTCTCGCTCTGTTGTCACGTTACGTGTGGTGCTCTTTGTGAAAACGTGAATATTAATCCTGGAGTGTAATTTGAATGGCTGATTGCAGCATTTACTGTTTGCCTACATTCCCCCACCCCCCTGTATCTTTAGAAACAGTGCTCCTGCCTCCCCCTTGGCACTTCCACAGTTGCTTTTGGTAAGAGGAGATAACCTCTGGTGCTCTGGGGGTCTCAGGAGCCATCAATCCCTGGGGAACACTCTGCATGGATAGCGTTGATCTGTGCCATCCTACAGCACTTGTGTGGCACCAGGTGATTCCAGATTTCCCTGATATCCATGTTACAGGGAGGTGTTGGTGAGGGGGGACAATCCCATTTCAAAGCTAAGGGTTCTGTTTAAATATAAAGATATTATTTGGATGAACAGCTCCAAAGGCTGCTGGCTGATGAGCAGCCACAGAGGGGTGATGATGGCAGCTTGGTGCTCTCTCCTGACAGCTCTTGGTGTTAACTGTGCCTGTGGGTAGGGGTATTTCCCTGGCCAAGCAGGTGTGCCAAGCAACCCCCAGTTACCTGCTCACTTTACAGATCAAATTTCAAGGATGTATTTTTAGAGTAATGGGCAGGTGGCACTTGGGGACTTGGCAGTGCTGGGTTAATGGCTGGACCCAGTCTTGGAGTTCTTTTCCTGCTAGGACTCTCTGATGTTGATTATTATTATGATTGTGGAGGAAAGGAATCTTTTCTAAGCAGAAAAATTACCTGCACGTTGTGTGTCTGCTCTAAACAAGGTGTCCTTGGGTGTGACCACACTCTCAGGTGTCATTCTGGTGACGGATGTGCTGCACCTCATGGACACTCCTGGCTCTGTCAGGGACAGCTCTGACCTTCCAGAGGAGCAGTTTGAGCTCCCCTGATTGAGTTTTATTGGAATGCAGCGGCAGTGAGGCTGGTGGGAGACAGCTCTTTGGGAGAGGTGAGCGATGGGAGCAGGGGGAGGAGCTGGGGAGCTCTCCAGCTGAAGCTGGAAAGGCCTCGTGAGTGCTGGCCCAGCAGTTTCCTGCTGGCTGCCAGTGAAGCTGCTGTGTCTGAGCTGTGTGCTGACCCACGCTTCACTTGGCAGCAGCCAAGCTCCAGAGCTGAGCTGCAATAGGTGTGCTCTCATCAGCCACGGTGCTGAGCTCTGGAGTGCCGTGGCAGACCCTTCTTCCCCAGGGTCTCCACTGAACAGATGTGTGTTTATGGATTATAAAGAGGTTTTTTTTTCCCCTCTCTCAGTTTTTACTCTTGGGCAATGTTAAAGCTTGAAATACCCTTTGGTTTCTGGTGGTGTGTGCAACAGCACGAAACAACCTGTGCCTCTGTTCTCTGCTTTTGTCTGCAGAGTTGGAGGAAAGTTTCTGTGAGGCAGCACAGTGAAAGTAATTAGAAGATTTGCATTTGGTTTTTGTTGTTGCATGTAAAGGAATGTAAGCCAGAAATGAAACACACTGATGGAACTGGGTCTTGGCACTTGTGAGCCACGTGTATGGCGAGGAAAAATGGACAACCCGAGGCAGAAATAGAGGGGTGCCTCTGCAGTTTTAATTCATTTTTTTTCTTTAGGTCCTGTCAAAGGAAAGGGTGGGCAGAAGTTAATTTTGAAGAAGCACCAACTGGTTTCTGAATCCATTTAGCTCATGGAGCTTTCAGTTATTTAACGTTCACAAATGGGATCTTTAAATCTCTCAAGAACAGCCTGAACTCTGTCACTCACGTGTCCACTGGCAGGGATTTGTTCATAATGATGGAATTGCTGCAGTTCTGATAGTCAAGGAACTTTCTGGTATTTGCCTGTTTTAAGCTGGAGGGCTTTTTCCCCTCTAGGTGCCCAAATCAATCATAGAGCAGCAGATAATCCTGTTCCTTTACTACATTTTCAGATAAATCTTTTAATATTTAATGTGAAACAAGGTTGTTTACAAACATACCCCAGTAAGGTCTGGGTAGATGTACCTGGTGACTTTCAAATGGTTTGTTTTTTAAAGCTGAACACTCTTTTATAAGATAGAGTTAATGACTGGGCAGGACTCGAGCTCGTAGGAATCACTGAAACTGCTGAACAGACGGGTCAGGCTGTCCATGAATTTCATGGTAGATGGAAGCTTTGTCCACTGGCACTGCAACCTGTTCCCCTTTTTGCTTTGTTTCTTCCTGATTCCAACTTCAAACAGCAGTGAAGCAGTGGAAGATACTGCCTGTGTTTGCCTCACTGAAGGTGAAGGGCAGAGGATTATTGGAATCCCTTAAAAACTCTCTTTTTTTGTGGGGGGTGTACAATGATATCCCTTCGAGTCTTTGATAATGTTCCTATTTTAAAATCTTTGGAGGCAGATCACAATAAGAAAATCTTCCAGCTGCTGAGGGAGTCTCCAGCTAAAGGGAGCCATCCATCAGAGATATGGGTGTAATGTCCCCTTGCTCTCCCACCAATTTTCGGGGTAGTGACACGTTTATGGCTTGGGCTGGCAGCCACAGGGGATGCTGCTGAGGGCGTGGAATTCCAGCTTTTTCCAAAGGTGTCCTTGCATAACTCCTGTGGAGGAAATCAGCAAACTGTTTTGGTGGCACAGCAGGTAACTCTGATGTTAAGGCTGCTGCACAATGAAGTCACTCCTCTGTGCCACACACACCTATCACAAGTTGGGGCTTTTTTTAATAGAGAGGAATCGGTTCAGGGCAATTGTTGGATCTTTTTTCTGTTTTGAAAATAACTCTGGACTAAATTGAGGTTGACATAAGTTGTCTCAGAGTTAGTCCCCATGTGCTGAGTGAGAGGCAGTGGTGATTTGGTGGGGGCTTGTAAAGCTGATGGAGAAAGTATCACGTGGCTGGAACTTTCCTTTCAACTCTAACTTTGCATTTACTAACACAAACACTGCTGTGGAATACTTCCTTCTCTGTATTTGAGAGGGAAGGAAGTTCTTAATTTGTAGTTAAAAGCAACAGCTACAGTTCATTGAATCCTAGAATGGTTTGTGTTAGAAGGGACCTTAAAGCTCATCCCATCCCACCCCCTGCCATGTCAGGGACACCTCCCACCAGCCCAGGCTGCTCCAATCTGTTCTTGGACACTTCCAGGGATCCAGGGGCAGCCACAGCTTCTCTGGGCACCCTGTGCCAGGGCCTGCCCACCCTCACAGGGGAGAATTTCTTCCTAACATCTAATTTAGCACCTGCAGATGAAGGGGTGCACGTGCTCCTGGCCCTTCTAAATATTTAGATGGGCACTTACTTGTAATGCAGAAGATATGAAAACTTTTTTTTGGGGTGAATTGTAGTGGTAGAAATGGCACACAAAGAATTTCCTGTTAAGACTGTGTGGATCCCTCTTGCCAGCCAACATTTGTTTGCAGTTCTTGTGCTGCTATGGACGATCTTTTAGCAAAATCAACTACAGCTTAATATTACATGGAAAATTAGGGATAATGAAACCCATCAGGAAGGTTATGTTGGGAGCAGACAGGCCGAAACTGTTGTTGTGTGTGTGCTGGTTTACTCACAGTAATGCTGTTTCCCTTTCCCTCAGCCCCCTGATCCAATCTGAACGGGAGGTTTGACATTTACATGACATTCACAGCTGTAGGAGCAGCGTTTCCTTCTCCCCTCTGCTCAGTTTTGTTGGAGTGAACACCCTGCTCGAAGCAGGGGGGGAGGCTGGAGAAGGGAGCCGGTCAGGAGTGATCCCTGCAGTAAATTGGCCGTGTTCTCCAGGCTGGCTGCCACTGTTTGAGCCTCCTGGAGCGCTGGTGGAAAGGCTTCAAGCGGTAAATTGGTGGCAGACAGTGCCCCAGGAGCTCAGCTGGCCTGCTGGTGTTCCAGTGGGAGTGATTCTGCAGGGTTAGGGATAACCTGCTGCTCTGCTGCTGGTGTGGGTTTGGCTGAGGCCGTGGGGCTCAGGAACTCAGGAATATTTTTACATCTACACCCACTTGTGGGGGCTGTAATGGGCTCCAGAGGTTCCTGGAAGCCACAGAGCAGTTTTTAGTTGTGGTTCTGCACTCTCTGCTCAAGTGAGAACGGATAGAGGTGCAAGAGTTGATTTGTTTCCATGGGCACTACCAATGCCAGGGGCTGAAGGATTAATCTACATTGCTATATATCTATGTAAAGATTTGTGTTCAGGTGTTTCCAGAGCCCCAGTGTGATGGCCACAGGCTTTCTGTGGAGCTGTGTGCCAGCCTTGTTCTGCTGCATGGTTTGTTTTTTTTTTAATAAGGGTACATTTGTTTAAATCTCGTTCTTAATGTCGTCATGACAATCTCATGTCCATCAGGTAGATTTAGAGGTCGATTTAAACAGTGCATTTACTTAGAAAAAAAAAAAAAGGCATCCTAATGCAACTACTTAAAAATCTCTAGATTTCACAAACCACAGGATCTGGAGTTTCTGGCAGTGGCTTGTTCTCCTGTGCTTAGGATGGAACCATTTAGACATTTTAACTGATCCATAATTTCAGGTGGACTATGTACTCAAATTTTTGTTAACAACAGAGAGCAAGGTTTGCTGATGTGAAGAGCTGCTCACGTTTTGAGACCTTTCTTTCCCCTTTCTCAATCCCGTTGCAACGAGTGGCGAGTGTGTTGATCCACTGATGTCATCATACAGAAAGGAAAAAAAAAAACCAACTTTATTTTGTATATTTAGGAGAAGTGTCAGAGCCCAGGGGAACTGGCCACGTTGTGTGATGGTATCAGCTGGTGAAGCACAGCTAATGAATTCTGGACTCTGAAATCAGTCGTAATGAGGAACTCCAGCTCTGGAAAATTGGTTTTGAGGGCTGAGAGCAACAAACCCAGCGCTTCTCTCAAGTGCCAGGCTGGATGATGGCTCTGTAAGGTGGGCGGGCATGTCTAATGGCAGAAGATTGCTCGTTAGATTTTAATCTGCTGAGGTAGCTGTGCACCCTGGCTGCTTTGGAAATGGGTAGAGTTAGACAGGGGGAGGTGAAAACTAGATCTTTTCTCTTCAAATACATAGTTGGGCAGTGGGCCAAAGTCTTACTGCCTGTGTTCTCTGCTGTTTCTGGGTTTTCAGCATTGTTGTATCAATATTTTGGATGTTCTGTTATGTAGGGGTTCAGCTGGTCTGTCAAATAATGCAGGTTTTAGTTTCTCGCTTTGTTTTCTTATAAGTACCTGAAACCGAAGTTGTTCTTGGCCTTATAAAAATGCAAAACCCCCAACAAAGAAAGACAACAGCAGAAAAACTCAACAAAACCAAAAAAAGAAACAAGCGAAAAAAGAAACAAACAAAAAAACCCCCACCACCAAACAAACCCCAAANACCCCCAACACCAAAAAACTCATAAAAACCCTCACAAAAACACCAAACAAATAAATAAAACAAAATAAAAAAACCCAAACAAAACCCCAAAAAAACCCCAAAACAAAACAAACCAAAAAGAAAACCAACAACAGGAAAAGAAACCCTCTTGCTGATTTTTAAACAAGACTGGCCATGGACAGCAGACACCCTGCCCAGGCTTTGCTTCCTGTTTTAAGGGCTGTCCATGGCCAGTCTTGTTTAAAAATCAACGGCATATCCTGCTGTTCAACACAAGAACAGGGTACAGAATAGGAGAGAAAGGTTTTTAATTGCCAGCCTCCCGTCCTGGAGCCCTCCTGAGGCATTTGTGATGGCTCTGCTGGGCTCACCTGTGCCCTGCTCCTCAGCGAGCTCCGTTTGGTTCCTGCCTCTCCTGAGTGGTCATCCAGAAAATCGTTTTGCTCAAGTGCTCGGATGAACAAGCGGATTTGTTGTTGAAGTTCTCGTGGGAATGCAGTGCTTGGAGGGACCTTCTGGGTGGCTGGGCCTGCCTGGCTGCTCCTGCAGCTGCCGTGCTGAGCATTCCCCTTTGGAAACAAAGCATGTCAAATATGTTAATATTGCCTCTTCTCAGTGAAAGGCTGATTGCTCAAATTACTGTGCCTCTCATTTGTGCCTCTCTTAGTTGTTTTGGGCTCTGCGCTCGTGTTTGTTATTGTGCCAGCATTGTCCTTTCCTGCCCTCCTTGGTGTGCCTTGGTTTCCACAGAGTGTTCTGGGGAGGGAAAGATTACGTTGTTTTGGTTTTTTTTTTTACCTGTGGTTCCCACCGTCCTTTCGTGGCATCTGCTTTGGCCCCAGCACCATCTGAAAAGGCTGTGGGCTTAGATCCTCACCTGGGCACCCGAGGATCTGAGAACTTGTTAAGCCAAAGGAAATCTCAGTGTTTTCACCATCCAAATGTGTAGTTCCCAAGGATTAAAGCAAACATTTTTCACCTGATATTTGTAGTGGAGCAAGCGTGGCTTCTGGAGGGTTGAGGGAGGGGTTTTATGACCTGGATCTTCTCTCTTCTTTTTCTTTTCTGGTTGTAATTTATGACAGAATGTGGCAAAGACACCTCAACTCTCTCTGCTGTCCTTTTGGTTTGATGGCTCATTTTCTTCCAGCTTCAGCGTTTTGCCACATGACGTGGTCACATTTCCCTTCTTACAGAGGAGAAGGGAATGGAAACAAATGTCTAGAAGTGGTAACACCAGAGAAACGTGGGATATTTTGGTACATGTTCATCCCCCCGGGCTATTACATGGCTATCACCACTAATTTTTAATTTTGCCTTAGGAGATTGCACCAAATAAAAGAGGAGGTAACTGAGATTTTAAAAGCCGTGTACACGAAAATAGCGTTTGCTTCCCCCGTTGCACTGGGAACCATTGATGGAGAGCAGTGCCGGTTGCCCAACAAATCTGGGGGTAACCTGAATTTAAAAAGCTGCTCCTTGACAGCTGTGTCCAAATGCACGCTTTCCTCTGGGTCGTTACTGCTCGGGGGTGGCAATTCCAGCCTGGCACATGGGACAGAGTGAGGGATGCAGGACGCGCAGAACCCTCCTCTTTAAATCACATTACCAGTTAGCAGCAGGGCTACCTGGGGCTTCTCAGCTTTTCCTCGGCTATTGCTTCCAACAACTGAGCCCTTTTTTACAGCCTTTTAATTTCCTACATGTGTTTAAACCCCTGAAGAAGCAACAATGGGAAGGACCATTAACACCTGGGCCACGGCCTGATGAGAAGCACAACTTGTGTGCTGGAGGCATCGATTTGCTCGGCTCCAGTTGTGTTTCCCCCTTCAGTTCTTTGTGCTCTCCCCCCTCTTTTAATCAGGCAGTTTCATGTGGGTTCCTCGCCTGCATTTCTGGGTTTTAGAACAGTCACAAATTTGTCCCGGCCTTCATTTTTGCCTGTGTGACACCGAGAAAACAGAAGGATCTAAATTAACGATAATGGTGTGTATAATGCTGTCTAAATTGGAGGATAAAATGGAAGAGGAGAAACCATCAGTTAATGCATTGGTGAAATGCCCTGGAAGATGCTGCTTACATTTTATTTTATTTTTTTTTTTTTTGTATTTTGCCTTTTCTGACCTCAGAGAAATATTTGTTCCTCGAAAGCAGTTTCAGATTCATTTATCCTTGCAGGATGTAACTTTACCCTGTGAAGTCTCTTGTGACTAAAACATTGTTGAGGAGGAAAAAAAATACATATAAAAAATAACCTTAAGTTTAAACTTTTCGCTACTGCATTGTGAGTTTTTTTGAGGTAGGAGCAGAATGATTTTATGATGCCTGTGCCCAAGAAGGATCAGCTGCTCTTTCTGTCTCTGCCTCCCAGTTTCATCACTGGGTTGTTTCTTACATTCTACATGAAATCCAAATGATGTTAAAGCCTCCCTTTCCACATCAGCTTGTTCCTAGAGCACGTTGCTGTCTTAGTGCAGGTCTATCAGCTTATCAGAGGACTGATTTTGGAGAAACCATCTGCAAAAGGCAGACCGTGAATCCAGAAAGGCACCCCTTGTTCTGTTTTGGCAGTCAGGGTTTCCATGTCGCTTATTTAAAGGCATTGCTTGAACACAGGCTCAATTTCCTTTTACTAAACTAATTCTTAGGGGTGTGTATTTATTTTTCCCGTGTCCTGCTGGCGTGGTTTTCTGTAAAACTGTGGGTGCTGGCAGATTGCAGTGTTTTGTAAACTTCTGAGGGAGTAGGTAGGCTGCGTGTCTCATCTGGGACTTCAAACAAAAAGAATTTCCTGGTCTTTGAGTATGAAATAACTGCAAATCATCCTAAGCTTGTTGGACAGGGCTTGGAGCACCCTCATCCAGTGGAAGGTGGGTTGGAATTAGATGGTCTTTAATGTCCCTTGAGACTCAAAACATTCTAGGGGTTCTATGAAAAGTAGTGGTTTTTTGTGTTTTGTTTTTTTTTTTAAAGCAGTGAGTTTTCTCTGTACCTGCATCTACATTTCAATCTGTTCCTTTCCAAAGGAATTGCAAAGAGCTGTGTCTCTCCAGAAGCAGCTTGCTAGGTGTGTACAACACTTCCACCTTCTTGTGTGGTTCAGAGAAAGAGAAAAATCCCGCTTACAACAAGAAACGTGAGGAGAGGCTGCAGCTCAGGGGAAGGCTACACAGCCACAAAGAAATTAAGCACAGCTTCAGAGAGTCAAATATCTTGTTAAGTCCGGGCAGGAATCAATAAGTGCTTTTGAGAAGGGCGGTATTGAGTGTTCTATTTTGAGAAACGCTCGTGTCTGTGGAAGGCTGGAGCGAAGGACCATGGCGGGGTTGCAGGTGAATCCTGCAGCAGCGTCTCCAGGCGGGGGTGTCTGCTGCCCTGCTGCGCCTCTCCAGCTCTGCCTGCGTTTCCAGGCGGCCTCTGGGCACCTGGGGACAGCTGGGGGGTTTGTGTGGACGTTCCTGGTGTTCTCCACAGCTGCCTGGAAGGAAGGTGTAGTGAGAGGGGGGTTCTGCCGTGTCTCAGGTGAAGGGGTGAGAGGAAACAGCCTGCAGGTAGCAGAGCAGGTGAGCGCAGGGTGAGCTTTCAAATGCTGCTCAGCTAGCAGGGTCAGCAGAGCTCGCCCTGCCCTCCCCCTCCCCATTAGCAGAGCTCTTGGGTTACACACGAGTCAGTGATCCTGGGTTTCCATTTTCATTAGGGCTCAGTTGTGACGTCTGTTTTTACGTTGCCCTGGACGAGAAACGTTCGGTTTGAACCACTGCAAATGCTGATCCTGAGCTGTTCCACTGCTCTCTCCTCTCTGCTGTAGCTGCTTGTACTGACACTGCTCTGTCAGAGGGGGTTTGGCCGGTGCTGCTGTAGGTGGAAGGCAGGAGAAACCCCTGGAAAGCAGCTGTGCTTTCTCACTGCCTGGCTGGCCAGAGCTGCTCGGTTCTGCTGTTGGATGCTAACGCAGTTGCAGCTCCTCTCTGCATGCAGGGCTGTTCTTGGGAAGAAGGGCTTCAGGCTCCAGGAGGGCAAGTAGGTGATTAAAAATGTTGGACCTCGGCGCTGCTCTGTGTCCTCTGTGAGAGGAGCATCCACCTGTCTGCAGAAATGAAACTTGGCTTGGACTGGAAAGCAGGAGTGGAACAAACTGTGCTGAAGTCAGCTGAAACAGGAGCTGGATTACGTGCCAGATCACATCCTGTGGGTCTGTAAATCATTGCTCTGTGGAGAGCAGCCTATAGCAGAGCTCACTCTGCTGCAAGACCCCCGGAAAAATATACGTTCTCCAGCGCTTCCATCAGTTAATGATACAGATCTGCTGATGGCTGGAAGCATTTATTTGCTGTGAAAAGAACCTGCTTATGTTGCACTGAGTGTCATGGTTGAGTGGGAAGCAGCAGGGCTGTGTGCTGTGGGGGTGAATGGCACTGGGAGGGGCATTATTGGCACACTGCTATTGGAGGGAGCACCTCAGCCTTTCCCATGGGCGTTACTGGGAGGTGACCCGGGAGGATCTCCATCCTTTGGGGGTCTGTGTTGCCAGGCTGGGTGAGGTGCTGAGGGGTGCTGGAAGAGGACGAGATGCTGTGATAGGGGAGCAATCTTTACTCCAGGGCAGAAGCTCCAGACTCGTGGGTGTTTCCAGGTGTGGTTTCACTTTGCTCTTCCCAGCTGTGGCAGCAGTCCCTGTACCTGGCTGCCTTTTCCAGAGTGGAGGACAGAGCTGCTGAATTAGTTTCGCTGTTTTGTTGTTGTTTTCTCCCATTTGTGGGGTAAAGACACGCTCTCAAATGAGCAGGTGCATATCTTCATGAGCCTCGAGCATTCCTTGGTGGGTGAAAGTGTTGTAAAACATCTGAAAGCTATTTTCTTTGACATAAGCTTCCCTGTTTAAAGAATATGTGCAATCATTTCTTGTTTGGGCTGAAGTAGATGAAATTGTTGCTGTGTTCTGATGTAATGGACTGTATGAAACGGATATCTGGGCCTCTTTAAACAAAATGCTTTTGGAACGTGTTTCGAGCTGTGAAGCTTCTCAGATTGAACCACGGGGGAAGAACCAGAAATACCTCCCCAAAACAAAGAGAATTTCCTACAGTGTGCTGGCAAATGCATGCCAGCGTTAAGCAGTGTGTTTAGAGGCAGCTGGCCCTTTGATTTGGGGTTAAGGAGTCTGTTGTTTGGTGAGGTGGTGTGAGAAGTGGCATTGTGGAGTCACCATTCCCTGGAAGTGTTCAGTGAACGTGTGGCTGTGGGGAACGTGACAGTGGAGCTGGGCTGGTGGTTGTACTCGCTGATTTTAAGGGTCTTTTCCAACCTTAAGAATTCTCTTAAGAGTTATGTAAACCACTAATGCTAGGAAGCTGTTTACTGTGGGAATAGCACTTACCCTCACAGGAAAATGTTCTGTAAATTAGGCTGATCTGAACCTGTGCAGCATCGTGGTGGAGGGAGGCAGAATACATAATGCACTCTGGGTTGATTCAGTTTTGCAGATAAATCCTGGACACAACTGTTGCTAAATGATGGATCCTCTAGGTGTGATGGTTGCTGTGCTGGCTGTTGATATCATGTTTTATTTGTTTGGGTTTGATTCCTTGCTGTTGCTCCCTGCTGCCCGTGCAGTTTGCACCCCCGAGGGGTGTTGCTGCCAGGGTAGGAGTGCCAGAGAGATCAGCTGTTCCACGGGAATTTTGGGAAGACTGGGAGCCTTAATTAGCACGAGGACCATATGCTTCTAGTCTGAGGGTCCTGTCCAGAGGATTTAAGCAGCAACAGTTAGTTCCACTGCTATTTTGACAAAACCATCTACACTTGCTGTGCAAGTTCCCCATTTCAAACACTGCCCCTGTTCCCTCTCTCCTTGTATCACTTTCCAACCACTGCTGTTCACTCCTCTGGTACCATGCACAGCTCATGCAGCTTTCCAGAGAATGCCACCACAGAGGTCCCAGTGCCACACAGTCCAGGCCCTAAATCACCAGTACCCCCGTGACCCATGACCGCTGGCTCACTCCCAGCCCACGAGTCCATCCAGTGAGATCTAACATTTTTTCCACTTGCTTGTCAAGTTACCTTGTGATTCCCAAAAATGCAAGTTAATCCTACTGATGACAACCAAGGTCCCTTCCTCTTGGGGAGAGGCAGGGATCCCTGTCACTGGAAGGGTCATTTGTGACGCACACGCAGCAGTGCCTCAATGGGAAGGGCTCACTGCCAGCACTGTTTCTNTTACTGATGACAACCAAGCTCCTCTTTGGGAGAGGCAGGGATCCCTGTCTCTGGGAGGGTCATCGTGACGCACACGCAGTAGTGCCTCAATGGGAAGGGCTCACTGCCAGCACTGTTTCTGCCTTGGCTGCCTTGAGGTTCTCCTGAGCGGGGCTTTTCCCCTCCTGAGCGGGGTTTTTTCCCCTCCTGAGCAGGCCCGTGGCTGCCAGCCTGGAGATGAGGTTGTCTCATGCAGGAGCTGCAGAGCAGAGCTAGCGGTGCGTGGCGGCAGAAGATTGAAGCTGTGAATCGATTTCCTCCGTGTCAGCGCGGTCGGTTATTTTAACCGCGGTTTGCAATTACCAAATCAGCGCCAGAAAGCTGTAAAAGGGACAGACATAGGGCCTTTCTACTGTTAATTTCTGTGTCTATCAAGCTATAATTTGAAATCAGCAGCTGTGTCACAGGGGTGCTGCTGCAGCCATCATTTATCAGCGAGAACCCAGATGGGAGAGGGGTTGTTGCTCCGACATGCTCAGACACCAGACCCCAAGCTGGGCTCAGCACACACCCCCTTGGGCTTTATTGCCACAGAGAGCCCCATGCACAGGTTGTGCTCATGAATATTGACATGGATGTAAAATATTATGCTGGGGGCAAAAATCTCCTCTCAAATTAAGAAGGGCATCCTACATACCAAAGTCACGTAAAGTTGAAAGTTGTTAGCTCTGGAATGGTGTAATTCCACAGCTGTTCATTGCCCGAAGCAAATGAGCCCCAGACCCAGCACAGTTGGTGCTGGTGCTGCAAAAAACCAGAGCTGGGAAGTTCCTGTCCACCACTTTGCCAGATTAAGGTGCCAGAAGTGAAAGTTTCCTCACTTCAGCATCAGCAGGGTTACTGGATAACTGAAAACAATCTCCCCAGAAAAGGAAAGTTAGAACAAAAAGGTTTTCAAGCTGCAAGGTCGTGTGTTCTCCAGTTGCAGTGTAACACTGTATGTACCTATATAGAGATGTTATGGGTTAGTATAAAAATTTAGACAACTCAATTCCAATTAAACGTTGATAAATTTATTAAGCCAGCGATAATAAAGCAGAACAGCGCTGGGTGGCCTGGGGGGCAGGTGCCCCGCCAAGGCACACCCTGAAAATGTAGTAAATGTTCTTTTTATACATTCTCAAGTCCCGGCTTTTCAGATGTAAATTTGTTTGTGGCTTGAGTTCGTGGCTGTTAAGTGGTCGTCTGGTACTTGTTAGAGATGAAAGGTGCAGTTCTTATCAGTTGTTTATTGACACTTGCTTGATTGGCAAACTGTGAAACTCCTCTTGTTTAATTACAACAAAAAGTTTCTGACTCCCTCATACACGTAAGATTTTATGAACAAAGTTAACCCTTCTATTACAGAGACATTATATATATATATATACACATATTTATAAAATAATTGCAGGAGTTGATAGCAGCTTTTGACAAGAGCTTTCTGATGAATAAAGCTGCAGACAAAGGGAATAAAACTAAGCAAGGCTAGAAGAGATGCTTATCCCTGGAGGAAGGCAGGTATTAGGAGGGTGTATGTGGGGAGAGCAATGAAACTGCTGTGCAGAGCTGTGATATGGGATGTCCCCAGACCCTCTAGCTGGGTGGAGCTGAGTTCATTTTCCTTGCCAGTTCATTCCCTCTCGTGCACAGCAGAGCAGGGCTTTCAGCTCAGCAGAGTGCTGAGCAGTGCAGGTGGATGATCCTCCTTGCAGAGCAGGGACGTGTTCAACACACACATGTGCACTAAAGAGGGGTGCTTTGTGACGGGGTTTGGTTTGTTTGAACGCTGTGCTGGCCTCTCAGACCTCTAAGATCAAACTTTCCAGGCTGGATGGGACTCTGAGCCACAAGGTTTAAGGAAGGTGTCGCTCCTAACTTCCCTGCACTGTGAAAGCTGACTCTCTTAGCATTCATTTCTCACATTTTTAAATCACCTTTGTCAGTGAAACCACCTTTGTTCTTATTCCCCTTGGTCCCCAACAGCCCTGGCTGATCCCTTCAAAGGCTTCCATAATTGCATTAGGATCAGCTTCCCACCACAACAGTTGCATTGATTCTTCTTCACTTTGCTCTGTTTCAACCATCAACTGGTTCCAGTCCTCATTAGTTTGAACCAGCTTGCCTACTGTAGACACAGGGCCTGTGGATCTGTGGTTTCACTCAATACCCCTGAACCACTTTCCAAGAGCAATTTTTCATTCCTCAATGGACTCTTCCTTATGTTCCTGCTCCCCTTGCTGACACCAAGCCCAGCAGCCGAGGATTCTTGGCTCTAACTCCTACAAGTTAAGTGTGGAATGGTTGATGCAAGAAGGGCTCTGGGAACAACAGCAGGAATTACACCCCCTGTCCTTCTCTGACCTGACAGGGAGAGACTGATTTTGTAGAATCCCAGAATGGTTTGGGTTGGAAGGGACCTTAAGGATCACCCAGTCCCAATCCCCCTGCCGTGGGCAGGTTGTGAGCAGACCTGTGCTATTCTCCTGTTCCTTGGAAGGAAGAAGCACCGGTTTTCTGATGATCCACAGTCAAGAGAGAAGGATGAGGGTGAACTGTGCAAAGCTACAAAAGGGCCTTGGAGTATTGAGTGGCTGGGTAACAAAAAGGCAGATGAAATTCTGTCTCCATGAATGTGGAGCGATGTACATAGGAATCCTAGTTTTCATATGAAATCTGGGCTCTGGCTGTTGTTATAATTCAGGAGTAGGGAATTGTATGAACACATCAGCTAGGGCGCTTGGCAGCTGTCAGAAAGGGGGCTCAGTGGTTGGGAATTATTAGAAAGGGAACAGAAAACAGAAGGGAACGTTCTGTGGCCACATAAATCCATGCATTGCCTGGATCTGTGCTCAGCTATCATCCTTCCAGCCTCGGGAGGAGCGATGGGAGCAATCCACAGACTGATGAAAGGCATCATCTGTACTCAGAATGGTGTCTGTGCAGCACAGTTCAACAGGCTGTGCTCGCCAGCCTGGGCAGGGAATACAGGGGAGAGGAGGGAAAGAGGCCTGTGATGATGTGAGTGATGTGGAGAAGGGGAGCAGAGAACTGGTCTCTTTTCAGGGAGGACCTGTCTGATGAAATGCAGAGGCTCACAAGAGCAGCAGGAGTGAATTGTTCACCCTCTTCATGGCTGTGCTGTGGGGCTGTGCTGGGAGGGTGTGTGGGAGCCAAGGAGTCACACCTTCACATGCAAGGGGGTGAAGTGCAGGTATTCCCTCTTGCTCAAAGCACTCGAGCTGCAGGTTTTGGAGGCCTGGGAGAACATGAACACAGGCTTATTCTGACTGACTGGCTTGGCCATCTGTTCTGGGGCGCTGTTGCAGATTGGGTAAAAAATAGGCTATGTAGATGTCTGGTATTTCTGATATTGTTGCAAATATCCAGGTTTAAACAGGTGTTCAACCTGACGGGTTACTTGGGGTTTAGATACATAACTTTGGAAAAGCTACATGTGAGAGTAACTCTGAACTCCAGTGCAGCCGTGTCTGACGTTGCTCATTGTTAGTTGGGAGCTGGAATTATACAGCAGTAGTGACAAAGGGCATCCATCAGTGCTGAGAACAAGGAATCCCACTGACCCCTGGGGACACCACTGGATGCAGCCCCGTTCCCGCCTCTCTCTGGGCCCTCCAGCCAGTTCCTGACCCAGCACAGTGCCCTGTCCAAGCCCTGGGCTGCAGCTTTTCCAGGAGTGTGCCCTGGGAGATGGTGTGGGTCCAGAGCACACGGGAAATTATTCATGGGCTGGGAAAGTACAGAGAAAAAGGACTTTTTGAGCTTGGGGGGGAGCACCGTGCTAAACCCGTGTAAGTTAATGAAATAATCATGGGGATGAATTATGTATTCTCACTTGGAAGATGTCTTACAGATTCTAGCAAGACAGGGATGCAGCAGAGGTGAATGAGAACCTCTCCTGGGGAGTGGGAATTCGCTCAGATTCCTTCAGGCCAGAGAGGGAGAAATGACTTTCCACTGGAATGTAGTCCAGGACCTAAAGCAGACACTTCCCCTGTGACTCTGCTGTGTTGGGCCTCAGCAGGATGGGGCAGAGAAGTCTCTTTTTGCCCTATAATTCATAAAGTGACCCCACTTGGTTAGGAAAACAAGACAAAGGACACTCTCAAAGGAGACAAAAAAGGTGGAAATGTGTGTTAATGGTGGGAAGGGCTGATAATCAGACACAGTCTCTTACAATTTTTCTTGGGTGGCTTTGCGTTGGTGGAAATAAAAGCTTGGCAATGAGGTTTCTCCTGGAGATTCTGGCTGCAGATTCTAGCATTGTTTAAGGGTTTTTATGGGTTCAGTGTGTCCCATTTACTGTGGCTCTTGTTTGGCTCAGGAGTACTCCTGGCATGGAGTAATATTTTGGAATGTCTGCCTGAGGAATGCCCTCCCTCTGGGTGGATTTCCCCGGGCTCTGGTTTGGCAGAGTTAACCTCCAGAAGCCCAGGCAAGGGAGAGGTGGCTGAAAACAGGTAGCAAACGGTACTATTGCTTCCCAAAACCCCTTGGAATGTTACAGTACTACTAGCTGGGCTAATTTAACAAAATGTCTGTGGGAAGTCCTCCAGGGACACTTCACTCCATAGTAACAGTATCAAGTTTTGGTTTTTTTTTTTCCCAGGCTCTCCTAATGAAACCATCAGGGGATCTCATGAAAAATTCTTTCAAACGTTGTTCTTGTAAATAACCTTCTATATTTGGAATATTGTAAAAAAAACGGGAAAAAAAAAAAGGCAGGATGCTTAAATGAATATTTTATTCCTGTTGGAAAGGAGGAACACAATTATGCCCCGCTTTCTGTGCCCAAATCGTGTTGCTCTAGCCAGGCACACTGCTGTGGGATTAAAAATTTTAATATAAAAAAACCCAAACCTGTCTGCTGCTGGTGAAACATCAGCTGTGTGATAACATTTGTCATCAGAGGAGAGCAAAGGCCACCTTCATCCTTCCTTTATTGCAGCCAGATCAGGGCAGCGCTGCCCAGCTGAGGAGCAGCTGCACAGACAGAGCTCGGGTGCTCTCGGCAGGCTGAGGGTCCTGTCGTGAATCTTTCACTCATAAAACACAGGGGGGAGGGAATAAAAACTTGGACGTGGCTAAGAGAGGGTCAGGGTGTGGCCAGGAATCACAGGAGGAGTGTGAGGAGGTTCTGCACAGGGAAAAAGGGGGAGCAGTTCTGAAGGAGCCCTGTGGCTCAGTGCACTCACCTGGGCAAAGGAGCCTCAGAGGGCTTGGAAACACTTCTTTACAAAGGAGAGGGGAGGTAAAAGATGGGATGGGAGAGAGGGCAGGTTCCTTTATGGATAAGGTTCTCCACTATCTTTACTCCTGAGAGTGAAATCCCAGTGAGAGCTTCAGAACAGAGGGAAAGGATTTTCCAAACATTTTTCCCTGCCCTCGTTCGTGTTACTGTGCCCATCCTGGAAAATGAAATTGGAAGGTGAACTGGAACCTCTGCTGAGTGATGTCCCTGAAATGTGGAAGTGTTTAATTTTTGGGGTGTCAGGTAAAACCTCTTGCATTCTTGAGCTGAAACTGGTTTACACTGGCCTGGTTTTGGAGAAGGGTTTCAGCTGCCTGCAGCCTGGCTGAATAAAACAAACTGTTGAAACCAAACCAAAAAAATCCCTCTCCTGGCTACAATTTCAACTTTTTAATGCAGTGGTTGCAGGTTGAATCCATGAGATGCAACAAAAATCTGTCACAAGCCAGTTTACCAGCATGTGATGGGCACAGAGTGTGTGTGTACTGATATTTATATCATCACTCCACTCTTCTAGACACGAGTAAAAATAATGAGCCTGTCAGGAAACAAGACAGATGAGGCTGATCAGGAAGGCTGTTTTTGTTGTGACACTGTATAATTAGGGAGTTTCCCCAGCCCCTTCAAACTGAAAAACTGATGTATATGTGTGTGCTTGGAGTTAGCTTGATCCTTAAAAATGTGGGTGAGACTGAGCAAAATGGAATTCAAGGTTCCTGTTGTTCTCCCTGGATTCCTGTTTTGTTGTGGATGTCTGGTAATTGCTCCCATTTGGAGTTATCTGCTTCTCTGTCCCGAACTGGGACATTGTCCTAAACTGTTCACTGGGGTAGAACACAAAGATATTTAGGATACTTGAGGAATTTTAGTAACATAAACCAGCAGATATGTGGAATGGGAAACAGGCTACAGCTGGGGAGGGTGACAAACAAACCAACAAAACCTGACAAAACACAACAACTGCATTTTTTTAGTCTTATTTTCAAGTTATGAGTTTTGTTTCTCTATTTTGTACGTGTGGGACAAAGATCAGTAAAACTTTGCGTAGAAAGTTTTAAGTAATTTCGAGCAACCTCCTCCTTGGGCTCTGGGCAGCTCTCTGACTCAGCTGGTTGATCCCAATTTAGGCTTCAGTTCATTTTACCTGGGGTGAAGGGAGGAGGAAATGTCTGCTGTAGCCACAGATGCAGATTTTGGCAGACAGCAACAAAACTGTCAGTGAGAGTCTCAATCAGGCATCAGTCAGTGTTTAAAAGAGTTAATTCTTTATTGAACTCACACACAAACCGGAAAGGCCAAAATAATTTCCCACAGGTTTAAAAGCTTCCACAAAGTCTTGTATTTTTTTTTTTTATCATCACCTCTCTGTTCTCTTATAAAACCACTGTGTGTGGGGACCAGGTTGGATGAGGCAGGGGAAATAATGGAGAGCAGGGTAGATAAGGGACCCTGAGCTTCCCTCCTTCCTGCTGTGAAAGGAAAGAGAATTAACCTTCCTTCCCCTGGGCTTTCACACACTCACACTTTTAGGGTGGTTTGGGGTGGGGTGTTTGGTTTGGGGTTTTCCCCCCTTTTCTCTCTAATCCTGGATATGAAGTCTTAAAAAAAAACCAAAACCCAAGCCAGTAGTTCTCTACCTTCACAGTATAATTTATGAAGAAGTAAAAAAATCATCTGTTGGAGTGCTGGGAACTGGTGGCTGGGCACTGCAGGAACCATTTCTGTGGCTTCAGTTCCTCCCATTGAGCTCATTCCTTCTGTAAACCTATTTCAGGTTTTTTTATTTGCCTTATTTAAGGTAAATAAATGAACAGCACTTCTGAAGCCCTGTTGCTGGGGGCACATCCCTGTACCCCCACCCTGCTGCACGTACAGGAGCCTGGAAAGGGCAGCCTGGCAGGAAGGTTGTGTGTGAGTGCTGAGCCAAGAGTTTATTGCGTTTATTCTATGTTTATAAACCATGTTTATGTAACTGCAAGGAGCATTTGCTCTGATACCTGTCTTCTTGTCCTTCTGTAAGTGCCTGTAAGCAAATTTCAATAATTTTTGGGCTGTCAGGACGAAATCTCTCACGTTCTTCGATTGGAACCACCAGTGTTACCTTCTTACCTTCAGGGAGGTATCTGTGCTTTTTGCTGATGGGGGATAAATCTTGATTTATTTCTTTTTTTTTTATGCCTGCTCCTTAAATTCTCCTTGTAGTCCACTCCCTGTGGTGGTTTGATACCTGCTAAAGAATTCAGATGAAGTCACTGATGGGACAGTGTTGCTTTTGCTACAAGGAAGTATTTGTTTCCTTGAGTGAAACTGCATCATATATATATATAAATATATATGTATTGCCTGTATGATGTGATTCTTATAAAGAGAACCAAAAACTGAACAAAACTCCAGTGGCTGGGGCCATGTGGTGATTAAATGCTGAAATGACTCAGAGCAGGGAAATGAAGTGTTACTGTTCTTCAGTTGTCTGTGCAGGAGGGATTCACTCTCTGGTTCCACTCAGACTTTGCAGCCACAGTTCACAGATGCAGCAGAAATGGAGATTGGGACGTTATATGGATGGTTAGGATGAAAAGTAATAGAAATGGAGGATTAGTGGGTTTTGTAATGACTTAAGAGGTACTTAATTTTTTGGGGGTGCATTTGTCAGCACTGAAGGGTTTAGGTTTCAAATGGCGAATTACTTGGAAAAAAAAAATTAAACCTCTCCCGAGGAAATAAATGCAAGTATTTTCGGTTTGAAGTCCAAGCAAATCTGTAATTTTCACAGCAAAGAGCCAGAACAAAGCTGTGTATATGAAAAGAAAAACATAATTAAGGCATGTAAGCTCAATACTAATCTTCTTGTCCAAAATGCATTTATAATCATACTGCAGTCAGAACAAGGATGGAGTTGTGGGAAGTTAAGTAATGAAACCAGAATTGTTCTCTTTTGTCCTCAAATCGGTATCATTTGCCTTAGCGGACAGAATAATGCCTGAATTTTTTAATGCATATTTAAAGAAAAAAAAGCACAAAACCAAACTGATTTAGCACTTGTAACGTGGGCTTGTAAGGGGAACAGGGACCTGCTGCAATATTATCATTATTTGTGTGTCTGAATGATGTCAGAATCAGCGCAGGCTGACTCTGTTTTCCCTGCCTGCTAAAAAATATTGAACTTCCTGGAAATTCTGACTGGTGAATTTAGGCTGACAAACGTTTTCCACACGTTAAAATTGTGATTAGGAAACCACAAAAGGGATCAGAGTTTGGAATGTGAGAAAAGCACCCCTGACCGAGATGAAAGTTGAACTTTGTGTGCGTCCTCTGTCCCGAGGGAGCTGCTGTGGTTCGAGGGCACCCAGCAGGAAGTGTGGCTTGAGTTTGTTTCTTGAGCCTTGAAAAAAAAGCCTGGAGATGCCCACATGTTCCTGGGCACGTTACACTCCGCAGCAGTGCCGGGATTTCAAAGCCAGCTCGTTTCCTCCCTCAGTGCTTTGTGGGTACCAGCGTGCAAAAGAGAACTGGCAATTGCTGGAGCTTCTTAACAAAGAGCAATTATTTTCACTGAGCTTCCGGATCTAAATTTAAAGGGAGCTTTCCCCAAAAATAAGGCACCAATTAGCCTTTGTTACTGAAGGTAAATTTAGTAACTTTACAGCATCTAAATTTAGGCTTCCAAATAAGTCCTCGTGCTGAAGAGATGCCCTCTAGACACATGGGGGCTCATGAACTGCTGACTGGGGTTTATTTTGCTGAAATTATCAGTGTCTGATTAAACTGTTGCTATCAGAGAGGGTTTCCCTCTTCTGTTCTTCTTCCATGTGTTGGCTTTTCTCCACTTTTTGCTCTGTATTGTATCTTGAATTTTGTAAGCTTGGAATCCGAATGTTCTGTGAATAATCAGCACTTGGTGGCAGGCCCAAGCAGCCTAAAGATTTATAAATTAAGATTACTTCTGATCTGTTGTATATTTGGGAACATTGCTTTAAGAAATATAAATTATTTTTTTATGGTTATGCTTGCAGTTAATGCAAATGAATCCATTAAAGTAACAGCTGAAAGTTGTGATTATGTCCAAACTGGAACTGGGCAATGCAACCCTTACAGTATTGCTACAGCTGGAATGAGTAAGTGAAAAAATCAGCAGCATGAAACTCAGCAACAGAGCATTCTCACAAGTGCTGAGTTCTGGAAGAGCGCTGGGCAAAACCTGCCTTGCAAACACAGCTTCGTCCTTTGGTTTTGTGCCTGGAATATGTTCCACAGCCAACACCCCCTATAAATGCTCAATTCTAACGTGGAATGGCTTGTTTTGTTTTGGTTTTTTTTTTTGAATACACTTTTTGACAATCAATTATATAACGTTTTAAGTCTTGGGGGAGAAACATAAAGCTCATATTATAGCATCAAAAATACTTGTGCATTATTTTGCTTTCAAAAACTTTTTACTAAGCAACCCATTCTTATCTCCACTGTCCTCAACACTATGGAAACCTTAGGTTTTCTATTCCATAGAGATTGGCCAATTATAAGCACTCATACAAATTGAAAAGTGAACTTTATGTTTAAACTGTATGATCAGATTGCTTTGGAAAAAACATAAAGAAGTATATACTTGTCAAGAAAAAAATCTTTTTTGTTATGAAACCACCATTCAAGTGTCACTTATACCTATTATCTCCATTCCCCCCTTTTTTTTTTCTTTTCACTAGAAACGATAAGATCTCATGTTTTTGGTTGAACGTTCTGTAAGAGGTTTTGATATATCCCTTAGAGGATTCACCAGAACTGTAATAATAAATAACTCAAAGAGAACGTTGTATAGGTAGAAACAGTCTGACAACTTGTGGAAATTTCCAAGTTTTGCACAAACAGAGCATGATGGGGCCTTGAATACTACTTTTGGGGTAGTGTGTTGTGATTTCACTTATACATATGCATTTATGCACAACTTTCCATATGACCGTCATCATCCATTCAAGCGCTTCTACAAGCTCGCCTTTCGTCCTGTTATAGCAGTAATTTTTATAAAACACATAAATATCCTTTTCGTTTCACGTAAAAGCACCTAGATGTTTCTATGGCTTTGAAGTAAAATACGCCTTTATCAATTATAACACCAACGTAAGTATTGTCAATAATCGCGTAATATATATCACTAAAAATATAAACTTTCATTTTAAGTACAATTACAAGCTATAAAAATGTCGAATTATTATTGTTAATAGCTAAAATACCTGTTAAATAGAAGCCAGTATGACTTTGGGGGCAGTTTGCACGTGCTGTGTGTGTGGGGCGGGCGTTGCCGGGCATTGCCGGCATTGGGGTTGCCGGGGCGCCATTTTGAGGCCCCGCGTTCCCGCCCTTTTCGTGAGGGCTCTGAGGCGCCGCCATTTTGTGAGGCGCCTCCATTTTGTGAGGCGCCGCGACGACGACGCTGCGCTCCAACTGCTCCGCTCTCCCTGCCCTCAGGTCTCCGGGGCAGCGTCTCTTTGCCAGCCATTTGGAGCGTTGATTAAGAGCTCACCATTTTGATGGTTAGTAGAAATTTCCTCACTCTGGATTGGGCGCGTGCAGCGTTGTTGAGGCGGTCGAAGCCGTGGGTTTTGTCGAGTTCTGTTTGTGTGGGAGCCGCAGCTAGATTTTCCGCCCCTCGATATCAGGATAGGAGCTCTTCCTTTTTTGCAACATCTTTTTAGGATTTTAAAGACCAATTTCCACGTAGGCACTGCTTTGGCTGCTTCTTTATCCCCTCTAATGGATTTTTTAACTTGTCCCGTTCTTTATAGTTCAGGTCTATTGGGGTGGTCTCTTTGCTCTTATTCATCCATATTACAAGAGACGTTAAAGAGCCTTTATCTATGGGATGTCCTTCTTCTTTAATAAACTCTTTTATGTGCTTATAAAGTTCCTTTTTATTTTTACTTAAGCGGGCTCCCGTTTTGGTGTTAATCTCTTGGAATACGTTAGAATGGCTCACCTCAGGTGGGAAATTTTTTTCCCTTTCCGTAGTACTTTAGGAGAGGTTTAGAAGACGGAGAGTTTTAGAATAGGAGCTGAGAAACCCAGTTCTGGCACTTTGGTGGATACCAAGAGCTCTTCACTGCTCTGTGCTCTGCTCGAGTTGGGCAAATGTTACGTTATTTTCTGAAGTGTTTTAAGACCTATTGATGTAAGTGGTTGTGCTGAGAGTTTAATGAAATTGCCACTGTACCTCGTGGGGTGCACAGGTAAATTCTGTTCCAGAATAGGCAAGTGGAACCGAGATCTCTCGTGAGCCTGAGTGGAAATGTGCAATACTTTGCAAGTGGGTCATCCCACTTGATATGCTGAATAGTTAAGAACAAACTGATTTTAAGCTTTGTCCCTGAGTCCAGGTTACTTAAGTTTGTTGGGAGGCTGAGGCCAGAGCTGGGGACTTGTGATTCTCAAAGTCCTTTCAGCAGGTTAGTGCCCGTGTGTTAAGCTTCTGATAGATTTGTTTAGGGGCCCTGAGGGGTCAGAGAGTGTTTTTAAGCAAATTAAAATTTGCTAATCACCTGTCATTGCTGTTCAGCTGCTGAAATCCTCACATATGCTGTGCGTGCTGTTGGCCTGCCTGGGGATCACATGGGGTCTCCCAAAAGAGGGGGGGTCTGTCCAGGTGAAGAATTACTGTTGGGATGTAATTAAAGATAACTCGGTGCCCTGCATTGTCTCTGAATTCTGAAGGAAATGAAACAGCAGAGAACTGAACACCTTCAGGGTGATGGTGTCTATGAACCTCCCTAAACATCAGTGTGTCTTTCTTGCTCTGATCTAGATGATCTCTTAGGTCCCTTCTAACCCAAACCATTCTAGGATTCAAGTGTTTCTCGCTTTTTGCCAGCATTTTCCAAAGCCCCAAATCTGTACTGCCATTTAGAAAATGTTTCTCAGCACAGGGCTTGTTGACACACACGGTGAATTGTCTTGAAATACTGAACCTTTAAAATAAATTTTGATTGTGTGGTTGTAAGTAATAACATACCAGGGATTGTTTTGCCTTGGTGATACTGAAACATTAATTATTGAAGTGTAATAGTTTGAATTTCCTGAGACCGTGGAGGATGCTTATTTATAAAGAGTTGAGAGTATCTGAAGGGCTTCAGACTAAAAACCAACTTTGTGTTAATTTAGATGCAACCATTGATCTTATCAAAGCTGAGCATACGAAAGATGTTGATGGTTGGAGGGCAGAAATTGGCTTCCTCTGAGGGAACGAGCAGTCTGTCGCCTGTTTTATCCTGGAATTCAAACACCAGAAATTCTAACTAATGTCTGAGTGTTCCTACCTCTGTGTCTTTCAAAAGGCTGGTTATGCTGGAATTCCAAAAATATGTGAGAAATAGAGAGAATACAAACTTTTTGTTGAGCTGGAGAAAGGGCACAATGCACCTGGGTGGATTTGGGGTGTAGTGGAGATCTGAGGAACTCTCCTATTGTCCTTTGTTGCCCTCTTTTGCTGTTACAAATAATGACTATTGTTAGGTTTTGGAGGGGATTTTTTTTTTGGTTGGTTGGTTTGTTTTGTTTGTTTGGATTTTGTTTGTTTGTTTTGTTTTTTTTATCAACAAGTACCAGGTCCTCGCTGTATCAGTTTCATATAATTACAAGCGGTGTTTCCCTGCATTTGTGTGACTTTAACGGGGGAAAGTAAAACTTAAACTTAGGATTTGAGAAGTACCTTAAAATTTCAAATATAAGCCTGTTAAACTTTTTCTGTCTTAAAAATACAACTGATGGTGGAATCTATTATACCGTTTGGGTTGACAAGTGAATTTTAAATGACTGCTTTCCTCAGCTGATGGTATATCTGTTGCTTATGATCTGTGAAGTAGCTCAAGAGATGCTTTGTGCTCCTCTCCTAAATGTTTGGGTTTTTTTAATTTTATAAAAAGTTATTAGTTAATAAAATCTCGATGAAAGAGACTGACAAATGCCATTAGAATAGTGTGTAGAATGTAAAAGAGCCCACCCCTTTCTGTTCTGTGGAAATCAAAAGTATTTTCCTTCCACAAGGTTTATCTTCTTTAATGCAAATTATTATTATTGCAGTAATTCAGTGCCAAGGACAGTGTAGGACTCCCCTCACTGCAAGGCTTCTTCATCTTAACAAGTTCAGCAAGAGAATCAGAACCATTACAATATGAAAGAGGGCAGAGGAATAAAGCAAATGCCTTTTTTGGTGTGTGTTAGTGTGACTTGTGTCCTGTGCTGCTTGGGTTATATGAGCTGTGCTGCCAAAATGAAAGCACTCCCTCCATCTGAAGACCAAGCCTGTTAATGATGCACAGCCCTTTTTGGTTTAAAATGCTCGTAGAGGAAAGAAATGAGAGGAAAAAAATGAAGTGCTTTACATTCTGCTATTTCATTTAAGTACCATTTTCTTCCATGTAATTGCCTTGGCCAGCCAGATGAAAATGACCATATTGTGTTTATGCTGTTCCTTAAAAATGTCATTTCCTTCTTTTTCTCTTTCTGTTTTTAAAAAAGAACATTTGGCTTCTTCTAAGCTTGAGCATTTGATATTCATTATTTCTTTCATTTACTCCTGGAACAAATTAGACAAATTGCAGGAGTTCAAGAGAGACTGAAAGTGTTTGTAATTAGGACAAACAAACACAAAAATGTGTAGTGGAGGAGCATTGCCAGCTATGGCTTCTTATAATATCTTCTATCTCCTACTCTATTTTTAATGTATTTATTTTATTTTCCCTCTGATGGCAATGGCCTGGGTTTCTTTTCTCCTTTAATACCATTTGAATGATGGTTTGTTTTCTTGATGAGGACTCTGAGCCAAGCTCTCAGGCAAGAGGAGATCCTACAGAATTTTCCCCAGCTGACTTCCCAGGTCCTTATCTAGGTTTCTGAGAGGGTCTATTATTGCCCCCTCCTCGTGCTTCCTTTTCCATGTGTGATGGTGGTCTTTGGGCCCTGGGGGAATTCCTTCACTGACACGACAGAACTGGATCTTTTGTCTTGCCTGTGTTTTCTCCTGCACTTGGCATTCAGGAGTTTGTTGTTCAGGCCATTTCATTTGTCATTTATGTGATCTCGACCGTAGGGAATTAAAAATAAATATAAATTATAAGCCTACTGGAACCTCAGAATCAGTTAGCAGAGCACCAGACTTAATACTGCACTGAGAGAAGTTATTAGCTTTCATATGGAATAAAGGTTTGGTTTTTTTCTTGGGGTGCCCAGAAGTGTCTCATACCACCTTAGAGCAGGCAGGATGGCATGCAAACTAACCTGGATGGTTTGCTAGTTTTTGAGTGGTTGCTGGCTTTTGATTTTTGGGGTTTGGGGGCTTTTTTGTTTTGTTTTTTTAAGGAGGGGCTGTTGTTCTGACATCCCCCCCCCCTTCTTTAATCAGCAAGACATAATATTGGTGTTTGAGGGTTTTTTTATTTTCTGATTCTTAAGTGAAGATGAAATCACATCTCCCATCTGTTTCCTGTGGTGTTATTGTGCAAAGATAATGGAAAGGAGCAGGTAATAATTTCCTTTTCTGAGCTGGTGGGTGCCATCTGCAGTCTCCCAGCAGATGTCCTTTTGCGACCCTCAGTTCTGTGTGCAGTTCAGCCCTGAGCTCACATCACGTTTTGAGACTGGCACTGCATTAGAGCTGTCAGCTTCTCTTGGGCCCTGACAATTGTGAAGGGCAGGCAGCAGGATCCCTGAAGTGATGACAGGGCAAGAACACACAGCTCTAGCTCTGTGCTGCAGAGATGTGATATCCCTTTCTGATGGATGGAGGCTGCTGAGAGACTGACAGGTGCTCTCAGTCGAGCCCAAGGTGATAAACAAATAATCCTTGACAGGACGCTCCTCTGGTGGTCCTTTCTTCAGCTGTCTCTGCAGACTTGCACACTTTGCTTTCCCTCAGTATTTTCCACTGGAGTTCTCCTGGAGAAAGAGTTGGCTTGGCTTTGGCCTCTTTTTGGGAGGTGCCTTTGTTGTGCTGTGTTTTCAGAAGCCCCAGGTCCCTCCCTGCCTCTCCTGGTGCTCATGAGCAGAGAGGTGAGAGTTCACTCTCCTGTGTGAGGTGTGTTCACTTTGGATGTGCTTTTCACCTGTGTGGGATTGCGGGAGAACATTCTGCTGCTTTCAGTCTCCTCTAAAAGACTCAGCCTTCTGGGAGAGGAACTGGAAGAGTGAGGAATAACCTCAATTTTGTCATTTGTGCCCTTGTGCTCTCTGCTTCCTTACCCTACCTGTGACGTTTGACTAATTTCTTTCAAAGATTGGAGGGTGAACTGCATTGTCTCTTGGAAGAACTGGGAAATGGCACATGCCTGTAGAGGTTTTCATAGCAGAAATTCCAAGTTTCACAAAGAGCAGCTCATTTGGACAGGTTATAGTCAAATAATCCTAATGTTTCAGGGTTTCTGTTTGCTCAATGGATTTTAGCGTTAGGAAAAATAGAGTGTGAAAGTTTCAGCAGGGAGCTGTAATTGTGGGTGATCCCCAGTGTGGTCAATAAAAAGGAGTGACTTCCTGAAGACTTTAATCCAAATTACTTGTTCCCTCCTGGAAATCTTGATAAATAAATATTTGTGGCTGTTGTGAGTTTGCTTCCCAGCCGCTTCCTGAGTGCTTCCCATTTTCTTTGTGGGATTTGGTCTTTCTGGACATTCAGTCTCCTGGAGCAAAAGTGAGATGGTATTTCTTGAGATGAAAAATGGATACTTAAATTTTTTTCTTTTTCAGCACATTGTGTTATTTCTTATGAGCATTTAGATTGTGGTGGGTGGTGCTGATGTTTTAAGCTGATAATAGCTCAGATTTTGTTCTCGGTGTTTTTTAATGTAGAGATCTATATCATGTATTCAAAAGATGATCAGCAGTAGTTTTACTTAGAGAAAAATCCTCAATCAGAGTTTATGACAGCTGAAAGTTCAGATGCTTACATGACAGTGTAAGGACAACAGAGTTTAGCCCTGCTACTTATATTTAGATTATTGAAGACATTACTCTGTTGCTTAACCTGTTTGGGTGCTGAATGTTTATTCCTTTATTGAACCAGTTCTTTCAGAACTGTTATCAGAGTGGCATTGTTTGGTTTTGTTGGAGGTTTGGTGGGTTTGTTTTGTTTGGTTCTTTTTTTTTTGCTTGTTTGTTTTTTTCCTATAGAGGAAAAAAGAAGTGAACACGGTGCTGTGGTATTTGTTGTTCTTCCCTACTGTCCTTGTGACCCACTTCTTATACTGCAGCATCATCCTTTGTTTAGCCAAGAAAAGAAGGGAAGAACTCTGGAAAATGGACGTGGGTTCAATTGACAGGATGTGTATCTGTATGAGCACAAAGCTGGGCAAATCAGCTCAGCTAGAGGCAGAGGAAACTCTAAAAGCAGGATGTGATCCTAGAGAGAGATGCTTTCCTGGAATGACACCTCCCTTTATTAGTATGAAGCTTGGTCCCATGGCAATGGACAAATCTAAGCCTGGGGGAGCTGTAAGGACAGCAATTCTCACCCTGAAGAGGCTGCTCAGCCTCGGGAGTTCTGAGCTGCTCCTACCTGCGGCTTTGCCTGTCACTGTGAGCCCAGAGGCAAATCCAGATGTCAGCTTGTAGGGAGTGTTTTCACCGACTGACTCCCACAGGAGCAGCAATCTTTCCTTTGTGAGGAATACACAGAATTTCTGCCTCCCAGTCATGCCTGGCCTTAGATCTGCTCACACTGTTCTCTGGGTACACCAATGTGTGCTCTCAAGAAGCTTTCTGGAAATCTCTTAAAAATTAGGAATCCTGAAGTAAAACCTTTCAAGGTTCTGTGCACCTATGAATCTTTCAGACAGGCTGAAATGTGGTTTTGTGCTTAGGCAAAGTTAAGTAGGACTAAAACAAATATCCAAATTACATCTCAACGCTTTTGCTCTGCATTCCCCAGGACCTGTGCAGTTCAGCTTCTCTGCTGAGTGTCATTAAATCCTTAGGATGGTGATAAAAGAATCCTTCTCCCAGAGATGAAATGGCAGTCAATAAGCACTGCTGTGCTGGCTCTGGCAGAGCTGGAGCTGCAGCAGTGCAGGTGATGGCATGTGAGCTTTAATAATCCTCTTGATGCACCAAAACACAGAGGACAACCCAAGTGAACCCTTTGCTCATCTGCAGAAACATCATATGGCCTGATCTCTGTTTGTGGAGTCTGCTTGCAGAGCTTATAAAAATATCAAATATAGATTTTTTTTAAAGTTACTATAAATCAGGGATTGCTTTATAACAATTGATTAGTAGGTTTAAAAAAAGAAGACAACCAGACTCCAAAACTTGGCATCTGCTGTGCTGTTACCCTTGTGACTTGAGTTCTCAGATTTTATGAAGCAGCCCTCCATGCACATCAAAATATAATTATTGAATCCATCAGCACAGCAGCAGTTGCTGTATAGGCAAAAGGAAAATAAAAGGAACAACTGAAAGCAGTTCTTCCCAGTGCCTGTGGTGCACTCGACTTACAGTGTGTGTGGAAATAAATAACCTGTGTGTGTTTGCCTGCAGATACCATAAAATCATGGAATGGCTTGGGTTGGAAGGGACTTTAAGCTCATTTTGTTCCATCCCCTGCCATGTCAGGGACACCTTCCACTATCCCAGGCTGCTCCAAGCCCCGTCCAACCTGGCCTTGGACACTTCCAGGGATCCAGGGGCAGCCACAGCTTCTCTGGGCAACCTGTGCCAGGGCCTGCCCACCCTCCCAGGGAGCAATTCCTTTCTACTATATTAAATTTATACAGCAACAACTGTAGTTTCCCAGCTTCCAGAGCCTTCCTGTGTCCTCACCTGTGAGGAACAGCTGTATTTTGGTGGCCAACATGCTGTGCCACGTGTTGGGCCGTGCTCGAGCGTGAAGGTCAGGTGGTGCCTGAGAACCCTGTCCCAGGGTTACTGTGCTGGGAGAGTTTGTGGCTGCCACAGTCTGTCACTGTTCTGCTGCTTCTCACGTTGACAGCAGCTGTGCCAGGAGATGGCCTTGACCGTGTTCCTGCTGCTGCCCTGCTCTGAATTCCCAAAATCTGGGCATCTGGGCACTTAAAGCAGTGTTAGCACGGGAGCCACTTGGGTGCCCTGTATGTGAGCAGCTCCAGTCAGACAGCAAATGTGCTTCCAGACTGCTGAAGCAGGAGGTGAGTGACCCAGAAGTGGTTTTCAGCGGCTTATGCCAATCAATTTGCAGCTCAGCGGTTTCCTTCAGCAGCTTAGTTGTTCTTGCACGGAGTTATAAAGCTGTTTTTTTCCTTTATTGTCATTTAAGTGCTTCAGCTTTTGATTTGATTTAATCAGACCCATCATCTTGCCTCCAAAGCTATGCAGGAGTCCCAGTGGAGCCCCATGTACAGTCATGTTAAATCCATTTTTCATTTAACTCTATAATGCATAATCTAGGTATGAGGAAATTTGTGTTACCATCCTGTATTCATGTCACTGCTGTTTATCCCACTGCATTCCTTTCTCTTCAGTTTTTTTCCTGCTGGTTCTGTTTCACGTGAAGCACATGAAGGAAATAAATCCCATTTTCTCTGAAATATTAAAGGTCTACACTAAAAAGTTGTCTCTCCACAGAAATTTTAGTGACTTTATTATAATCCAGAGTAATTTAAATTTAGTCTTTGATGGCTGCTTGTTGGCATAATGGTGCAGTTCACCTCTCCATAGTTGTTGCATCCCTTGGCATGGAAAATGGCACATAAATACAACAACACTGGCTGCTTGTCTGTGGGTATTGCTGTAAAAGATGCTNGCAGAGTAATTTAAATTTGGTCCTTGGTGGCTTCTTGTTAGCATAATGGTCCAGATGGAAAATGGCACATATATACAACAACACTGGCCACTTGTCCGTGGGTATTGCTGTAAAAGATGCTTAAAAATTAACTTGGAAGTAGCACTGAATAACAAAGCCATAAATACAGGTTTGACAACTCAGGGGTTGTTTTGTGCAAGTTTGTAAGTTCAGCCTCAAGTTAGTAATTTAAAAAGCTCCTGTGGCACAGGGATTCCAGTCCCTGTTTTGCACAGTGAGAATGAGCTGTGTGGGAATGGATAACACAGCCCTGCTGACCCCGGTGGTGATGCCTTGCACCATTTTAATTGAGAGAGAAAAGAACAGAAATAGTAGTCTTGGCAATAGGTTTCAGCAGTCTTTGCTAAACAGTGTGATTGCAATCCTTGATCTACTTTCAGTTCCTCAGTTTCACTTTCATTTTCCTTTGGGCATCATTGGAGGACTTAATTTATCTCCAGGACGCTGCTGGAATATTTCTATAGCAGACCAATTATTTGTCAGATAGCTTTTTACAGCAGCCTTTCTCTTCCTGCTCTCAAATGACTTTGCTATAGGCTTTTCCCTGTTCTTTTTAGGCAGTCCCAGGGCCCAAAAGAGCACTCTGGAGTTGAGCCTGACTTCCTTACTGCTGTCTTTGCCTGTGGAGAAGCTCTCTAGGAGAAGCCACATCTTCTAAAGAAAAATTCCAATTGATTGGGGATGTGGTTCCCTCCCCTTCCTCCAGTAATTAAATTTGTAACTTCACAGCAGTCAAAAAGAATTGAGAGTCCTTGAACTGGGTAGCAATTTGTTGTTTGTGATTTGAGTCCTTAGGTCTTCTGCTTTTTGGCAATGCTCATCACAGCAAATCAAAGGCTTTGTGGAATGCATGAACAGCGAGGGGAAGCTCAGAGAAAGGCAGAATTCTGCTCCCTTGCTGGGAGACTCGGGCAGAGCTGAGAGCTGTGTGGCTGCCACCAGCAGGGACACGTGTGTGCTGGCTGCATTTAAATCAGCGTGTTGATATTTAATCAGGAGCTGCTTGGGTAGGAGACAGCCCCCACTTCAAAAGGTTTCCCGCCCTGTCGGCATCAGAACCGACTGCACAGCACTGTGGGCTCTGTGAGGAGCTGTCTGGGCTCTCATTCCAGCAGGAGTGTGGATGCTGCTCACCTGGAATGCTTCACAGCCCCAGGTGAGGGTATTGCTAGAGTGGTGGAATGCTTTGAGTTGGAAGGGGTTTTAAAGTTCATCCCATCCCGTCCCCTGCCACGGGCAGGGACACCTTCCAGCAGCCCAGGCTGCTCCCAGCCCTGTCCAACCTGGCCTTGGACACTTCCAGGGATGGGGCAGCCACAGCTTCCCTGGGCAACCTGTGCCAGGGCCTGAACGCTCTCCTAGGGAAGGACAGGACACGTTCCGCCAGCTCAGCACCTTGGACAGTTCCAGGGATGCGGCAGCCGCAGCTTCTCCCGGGCTTCCCCATCCTCCCAGGGAATAATGTTTCCCAATCTCCCATCTGTCCCTGCCCTCTGGCAGTGGTAAGCCATTCCCCGTGTCCTGTCCCTCCATCCTTGTCCCCAGTCCCTCCCCAGCTCTCCTGGAGCCCCTTTAGGCCTTGGAAGGGGTTCTCAGGTCTCCCTGGAGCCTTCTCTTCTCCAGGTGAACATCCTTTTCCTGCCATACTGTCAGGATTTTCTGAAATCTTCCTTGGAGGATTTTGCTGTGCTGTCTGAGAGATGATCCCCAAATTCTGGTTTTCTTTGCAAGACAGAAGTCAGCTCTGTGTTGCCAGTGAGGCAGACCTGTGCACAGTGATGGAGATCAGGGGAGGGAGTGTCATGTGGAGACATGGATTTGCTGCTGCTTCCTTCTTCCCCTTAGATTTTTCTCTCCCTCGGGCCAAGCAGGACCTTGCTTCAGCAATTCCCCTGTGTTGGGGCCACTGCTGGCTGCTCTCTGTGCTGCCCCATTTACACCCCTCCATCCCTGTTCCCTCCCAATTCTGTCTTGCCCTCTGGTTCCTGTGTTTGGAGGGGTTTCAGGATTGAGTTAAATTTGGGAACCTGGCTGCTGTTCCAGGTGAGGCCAGAGCCCTTCTTTCTTTTGCAAGTCTGTGCATATGAATGTGTGTGTGCATTTTTGTCTGGTTTATTTGCTATCTTTGATAATTTTGAGTTTTCTGCACTGCTTCGGCAGAGCTGGGAGCAGAGGAGGAGTTAGGACAAGGTGGGAATCTGATTCCCTGAAGCAACTTGTGCTTCTTTGTCTTCCTTCACTGCTGCCTTTTGGGGCCCATCACAGCTTTTAGTCCATTTATTATGTTGTGGCAGCGCTTTTGTTTTCTCATCAAGATGGCCTGAGGCGCCAAGTACCCAAGTCTGAGATTCCCACTGAAAACTGCATAATGATTTATTTTGACAAGATCTATTTACCATGAAATCGTGACCAGTGATGCTAATTTTGCTGTCATTTTTAATTCATTATTAGATGAGCCCTTATTAGCTTTTCTAGCACTTTTTACTAGGAGTGCTCTGACAAGCCTAAAATTGCATGGCTTTCAGATTTTGAGGGTTTTTTTCCTCTCATCCCCTGGGATCGTTCCCACTCAGAATTGTCATATGCAATGACACTCAGATCAAATGAGCAAGACATACTGTTGCTCCACACGGAAGGCTGCTTAGGCACAGATGTATTCAAAGTCATTACATTATGAAAACAACCTCTTGAGGCAGTTTTTAGGATATTTTGAACTCCAGTTATGGCTCCTGAAGACTGTTCCAGCAGCATCCTTGCCTCCTGCATTGGAGCTTTCCCTGCCATAATCTGCCACTGGCGCTGACTGACACGTTTGAGTAGCGAGGCTCCCTCTTTTCTCAAGATAAGTGCTAATATTTTGTAAACCAAATGATTTGGAAAGGCTTGTTCAGCATCTTCACTAGGGGAAAAGTTCCCTGTCCTTGACTTTGATTGAAACTTTGATTAGCAGTGCTCTTTCTGATGGTGTAATTCATTTATCCCCAATCTCCTGTGCTTGTTCCTACCACGGGCATTAGCATAAAACTAGTGTAACCACTAGATGGGTCTGTTTCTTTAATAAGCCATTGACTGCCACTTGGAGTAGTTTCACAAGAGAGAAATGTTTGGAGACTTCTCTGGTTGATATCAAGTACATGTTATCCAACTGCTCTTTGACTGCAGTTACTTGTGGGGTCATTTAAAAATTATACTTTTTTTAGTCAATCAGCCTATCCTACCTACTGTTCTCTGGGTATGGAGTTAGTAAGATCTCTAGGATTCTGGGGGAAAAATAAAGTTTTAGTTTATTTTAATTCATTTTTTTTAATTAGGAGATAAGAACTGATAACACCTCACTCCAATTTCTACCTGTACATTTGAAAAACTTATCAGAAGGTTTCCTTTGTATGACCTGAGACAAATGGAAATGTTCAGCTTCAGTAAGTTCACTGAAAATAAATGAACATTACTTTGTCTTCTTCAGAAACATCTGAAACGATCACAGACCCATTGCTGAAGTGCTTGCAACAAAGGCACACCTCAAATGTGAGATGCCAAGGTTATTTTTAGAGGCAAGCATTTCATCAGCTCAGAGGTGTGATGGTGGCAGTGGATTGAAATCTTCCATTTGCTACAGTGAGAAGAGCAGATCTGTGTTTGATGCTTTGCTCTATCTCTCTCTGTGCCAGGAGACAGAAACCAAGAGATCCTCCCAGTGCAGGACTGACTTGTTCTGGCAGAGCCAAGGGAAAGGGGCTCCTGCAGAAAAAGGCAACAAATGACCTGGTTTGGTGTTGCTGGGGTGGAGGTTGGCCTGGAGAGGTTCCTTCCAACCAGTACTTCTGCAGCTGTATAAAACCAAATATGCAGATGTTCCAGCTGGTGCCCGAGGCAGCTCTGTCTGCTGAGGTCATACTATAAGTATTTAATCTTACTGCACTGCTTTGTTTCTTGTTTGCTTCCACACCCACAGCAGTAACTGCCCAGTTCTTCAGTAGTCTTAATTAAGACTCTTGGTGCGTTTGGTGCATTTTAAGAAGCCTATTTCTCGCTGGGGTAACAAATAATAACAACATTTTTTGTGTTCTCAGTTGCTGTTTTTAACATCTGCTTGGGTGCAGCAGTTGGCAGGTGTGGGAGACAGAACTCGTGGCTCTGAATTTTTAGAAGACGCGGTGAAAAGGGGTTTTACAGGAGGAGTAGGTGTCAGTGTGTGATACAGTGTGAACTGACCTTGAAGTACCAATACCTTGGGTAAATCCTATTTAATGGAGAAGCTGTGCCTGTGTGTTCATCCTGACAGTTCTGTGCTGGAACTAAGTGCAGTTGCAGACCACAGACCTTTCACGTGCTTTTACTCTTCTTGATGTTTCAAGCTGTCAAACAGATTAAAAAAAACAATTGTACTAGCTGATTTCCTAATTTTTTCAAACAAACTCTCAAATATTGGGGTTCATGGCACTGCTTTCTTTCACTGCTGATTAGAAAGCAACTATTGTAACCCAATAATAACATTTGTTAAATTTGACTTCTGGTAGGAAGTTCCTAGCAAATTAGTACAGCCCAGGCAGGCCCATTGCTGGGGTTCACCTTGCAGCTTCTTCAGTCCAGTTGGCATCAGCCTGATGTGGTTACCCAGTGTGTAAAGCAGGTTTGGTTTGTGTGGCAATCTGCAGGTGCTTTTTGGCTCCCTTGGCTGCCTGAGGCAGCATAGTGTGGATCAGCTCCTGGGACAAACCACCAGAGCATCTGTATCTGCTCTGTGCACTGCTCTTGCTTGTAAATATTAAAATAGATTGAAATCTTCCTCGTGGTACTGACTGGTAATTTATATTTGAGGGAGGGATTTTGGTGAGGGCCTGTCAGCTTGAATTATTGAATTATTGTTTTATTGTGGAGCTTTTTGTCAAAATTAGCAGACTGTAATTATTGATATCTGAAATCGCTTCAGTTCATTAGTGAATAAAACCATAAAATAGAACAGTGTAATGATACCTAATTGCAACCAGCTAGATCACAATCTTTTATTTACAGGTAGGCATAAATGAACTGTAGGAGTAGAACTTGACTAATGCATATTATTCTTGGTTTTAAGCAGATTTTCTGGAAACTTTTTTGGTTGTGGTTTATTTCCTTTTGAAGAAGCTGTTCTTCAGCAGCACACTGGTGGATGTTTAAAGGGAGGACATACCTACCCTGCTCTGTGTTCTTGGGTTTGCTGTGCACAGGTATTTTACAAAGAGCTTTCCCTGTTTGCCTGCCAGAGGTGTGCTGTTTGCAGGTGGTTGTTCCAGATGTGGGGAAGCTTTCTGGCCATTCAATTATTTAAACCAGAAGAATGCTTTTCCTTTGCATTTAAGTGGTAAAGCAATAATTTTGGTTACTTTGACAGCAGACAGTCTGAAGTTGCAGGGTAGCAGGCAAGGGGGCCGCTACATTATATGGCACATAGGGATTTTCCCTTTCTTGTGTGGAACAACAGCTTAAAGAGGATGCACAGGAGAGCTGTCATTAAAAATGTAAGCACAGTGGTTGAGGAAAATGCAGGTTACTGTTCAGACTGCAGACTGATTCCAGCTTTGTCTGGATTCTGGCATGGATTTTACATAAAGTAGAAGCCAGAGGTTTGTTCTAAACAATCACACAGTGGTTGGAGTGGTACGGAACTGCTAATTTTCACCTCACAAGTGCTGAGTAAGAATAATAATTTTCTGTCTGCAAAAACTGCTTTTAGTTTCCAAAAACTTCAGTGCTTTGGCTGAAAATGCTGGTCTGCCTGTAGCTGTGTGGTTTATTTCCATTCAGCCACGAGCTGAGGATAAGATTCCTAATGGGCTGTGTCCTGGGATGCCTATCTCCTGCTGGTGTCCTCTTGTTTGCTGGTGATCAGGTAGACTCTGACACACCCAGTTTCTCATTCCATTAACGTTTGTGCTGCCCTTTGGCCCTGGGAGAAGCATCTGGGAAAGAAGAAACCTTTAAGATCATGAAGTCCAGCTGTTAAGACCACACTGCTGACCCTACCACTAATCAAGGTCCCAAGGGCCACATCTACATGTCTTTTAAATACCTCCAGGAATGGTGCCTCCATCACTGCCCTGGGCAGCCTGTTCCAGTGCTTTATAAACCCTTTCAGTGAGGGAATTTTTCCTGCTATCTAATTTAAACCTTCCCTGGCACAATTTGAGACTCTTTCCTATTGTCTTATCACTTGTTTGCTGGGACCCCGACCCCTCCGGCTCCCCCCTCCTGTCAGGGAGCTGCAGAGCCAGAAGGTCCCCCCTGAGCCTCCCTTTCTCCAGGCTGAGCCCCCTCAGCTGCTCCTGCTGCTCCAGCCCTTTCCCAGTTCTGTTCCCTTCTCTGAACTCTTGTACTGAGGGCCCCAAACTGAACTGCTTCTGCGTAAAACCAACCCGTGATCAAAGGAGCCAAAAATCTGCCAGTGGCACCAGGCTCAGGGCCAGGTATTGATCTGCTCCTCCTGTTTCTTTCCTCATCTTTCCCAGAAACTGGAAGGATAGAGGAGAGCAGTACTTCTGCTCCTGATCCTTTAATCAGTTGTTCCAAGGCCCCGAAGTCTCTCTTGATTGCCCTCAGACAACTTCATCATCCCACGGAGAAAATTCCGAGGGCTGTACCAGAGTAGGCAGCTTTCTCTTCCCATCTTTGATAGTGCTGTTGAAAGTGTTTTCCAAACCCTCCTGAACTGTTACTTTAGGTTAATGGTAGTATGGCCAAAGCCATCGTAGGGGGCTGGCAGGACAGGCTTTGCCTCAGCGTGTCAGCTGGTGATCGTCACGTTGACTTCTGTGGGGAAAAAATAGGGCAGCTCCATATTTCAGTACTATTTAAAATCTGTATGACACTTTTAGGGTAATAGCTCACGTGTCTCTAAAGGAGGTAATGAAGTTGCAAATTGCCTAATCATTCTAATGCATGCATATTGCCATTCTGTTTGGCAAATCTGCAATCAAGCCATTGATTTGGTTTCGCTAATGCCAGCTAATCATGCAGAGGTGGAATTTGAGCTGTGAGTGATAGGCTCTGCAGCTCTCTGGGGCTGACAGATTGGGCAAAGCAGGAAGCTGTGAGAGCAGTGCTGTGCTTTCCTGCCTTGCACTGCCGTGTTATCCTTAAAGGTGCTTTAAATGATCCCAGCTGGCTGCTACCAGAGACACCGTCTGCCATCCTGCCAGAGAATTCCCTGGTACCTGGGGCTGCTGCCTGTTCTGGGGGAATGAAAGTCCTTGGAGGTTCCCTGTCAGTTCCTCGACCTCGTACGTGTTTGTTGAGTTGGACTCTAACTAATGTGAGGACCCAAGCCCAGTTTCAGCAGGTGTGTTCCCAGAGCTGTTGTGTTACTTTGAGGAGCTCCTGGTGGGCACCCAGCTGTCCCTGCCCAGCCATGTGTCCTGGGGCCAGGGAGGGCACCAGGGGGGCACTGGAGCAGGGCAGGGAGGGGATCCTGCCCCTCTGGCCAGCCCTGGGCAGGCACATCTGCAGGGCTGGCCCAGCTCTGGCTCCTCAGCACAGCAGGGCCAGGGAGCTCCTGCAGCGGCTCCAGAGGAGATGCCCAAGGGCTGGAGCATCTCTGGGAGCAGCAAAGGCTGAGGGAGCTGGGGCTGTGCAGCCTCCAGAGCACCCCCTGAGAGGGGCCCTCAGCCAGGGCTGGCAGGGGCTGCAGGGAGGGGGCAGAGGATGGCCCAGGCTCTGCTCGGGGGGCCCAGCAATGGCACCAGAGCCACGGGCAGGAACTGATGCCCAGGGAGCTCCACCTGCACAGGAGCAAGAACTTCTTGGCTGGGCAGGGACCCAGCCCTGAGCAGAGAGGGGCTGGAGTCTCCTCCCTGGGATATCCCAGAGCTGTGCAGACACACTCCTGTGCCCTGTGCTCTGGACCAGCCTGGGATTCTGTGGGTCTGTTACTGTGCTTTCCTTCCAGAACACCAGTGATTCGTGATTCTGTATATCTAACTGCTAATCTCCAGGAGAGTGAACTTACTGTGACCTTTGATGACATCTCTACATGCTGTATTTCTTCAGCTGTTTGGTTTAGCATTGCTTTAAACTGTTGCCTAATGTGTTCATCAGGCTCGTGTCTGTGATTGTGTACTGACCTGAATTTCTGTGGAAAGCACTGAGTTTTACAGCTGAGGGACAATATCAGCATCCTGGAATCCCTTGTGATTTTCAGTATGAATTTACTGACATTGAGCTGGCATCATACTGGACACAGGGATGCAAGCACAGCTTTCAGTTTTATCACACTCCTCTTGGCTCCTTTGCTGCAGAAGTTTTCCCCCAGATTTTCCACAAAACCCAAACTCTCATCCCCTTTCTTGTAGTTTGACTTCTCTTTTGAGTCTACAGTGGCTACAATCTCCATTGGGGCACGATGACTTTGCTCTGTTCTCTACTTTCTTTCAGGAAAGCAGGAGGTCTCAGAGCTCTTAGACTATACATGTGCCAAGAAGAAGGGAAATGCTAATTTTAATGCATTCTTCAAAATGTGTGACCAATATACTGTGTGTGGTTGATGTTTCAGTGCCCTTACTGATCCCAGCTACACCCTAAGGAATAGAACTTTTTATCAAATTAACATATCTAGAGCTGATTTGCCCAGCAGCTAAAGCCTTTTTGAACATTTCTAGCAGCCAGGGAAAGCAGATCCAGTGTGGTTCAGCTTTGGACATGGTTTTTAGGAGGGTGCTGCCCTCAGCAAGTAGGTCAGTAGCCTTTGTCAGCCTTCATTTGTGGCCAGCTTTAAGGCTTTGTGGCTATCAGCAGCCCAGGACTTTCTATCCCTGATTGCTAATGAGAACTGATAGATGCTTGAAAAAAATCCAAACCCCCTAAAAGGGTACCTTAGGTCATGTTATTCGGGTTCCTTTTTAGCTGAGGATGTTTGGTGTCAGAATTCTGTGCCACGAAAAAATGGCAGAAAAAATGTGTGCTGTCCCAGTGAGTCAAAGAAATCAGCCACCTAATAACAGTAATTACCCTGTGCATCTGTGATGTTCTGCACGCTCAGGACTGGGGAGATGGCAGCTGACTAATCCTCCCAGCACTGCTGTGCAGTTGGGGTAGCTGGTTGATGGCAGCTGAACTCAAGGTGGGGCTGCACAGTGTCCTGATGTTCAGATGCCTTGTAAAGCCACCTGGCTGCTCGTGTCATGCCACAGGGAGGGGGAAGCAGGGAAAACACATCTGGAAGTGTGTTATGTTTGTTGGAACGACCTCCTGGGTCCCTGAGAGAAACAAAGTCTTCTCTTTATCCCCAGCTGCACGGCCTGCTGATAGTTCCAAAGTTCTGAATACTCTAAATGACACTCTTGGATCTTTTTTAGGGTGGCAAATAAAGGCATCACTGGCATCTTTCAGTGTCTAATTTCTGCTCCTTGGCAGCCAGCACAGAACACGCTGATGTTGGGCAGTGCTGTGTGATGCTTCCCTCCTTACACTCAGAGAATACTCAGGGGATGGTGGGAAAGAGAACAGAGAAACACAGATATTGGAGATGATCAGCCTCTGAAACCTCAGCTGATCCTTTCCTGCTGGGCTGTGTCGTGGACAAAGTTGCTGGTCATGGCACTGACAACATTTTTAGTCTTGGTTCCCACTGCAGTTTTAAGTGCTGAGGATTTTTTTCCCCCTTCTCATTTGCCAACAACTCTCCCGTGATTTTTGACCCCGTCATGCATTTCTTAACAGTTTTAACACAGAAGTAGAAATCTCAGATCTCATTTATTTAGTTGGAAGGAAAATTGTGTCTGGCTGTAGAAATCATGCTCAAATTAATATCAGTGACAGAGAAGCTGTGGTGTGGGTTCAGCAGTTCCTGCCTGCATTTACCTTTTGTGACCACTGAGGATGTGTCTCTGAACCAGCCCCACTTTAGGCCACCTCTTACCCAGTGGTAGTTTCTGGGTATCAGAGGGAGCTGAGAACATTGGTTACATTGAGGGAGTTCAGGAGACACACAGGGAAAGTTAGAACAGAGCATTAGATAAATTCGTGGGCATTGCAAGGGTTGGTGATTGATACTGCAGGGTACAGTTGGAGCAGGTCTCTAAGTCTGGCATCCTAATTTTTCATCCCTTGGAAAGCATTACCTTCTTTTTGCAGTTAATGAGTGCGAAGGGAAATTGCCTCTGGATCGACTGCCTGTGCTGTGTTCATGGCTAATAACTCTGTGCTGGAGCAGGCACAGTGACCTGCACGGGCAGCACGACCCACAGAGCACCTTTGAGCTGAGGCACTGACTGCTGGTGACCTTGAAAACAGCTCTGCTCCTTTGTCCTCATTTGGGGAATCATTTCTCATGGGTTGGCCCTTCAGCAGCCCCTTTGGCTCAGGAATGCCAGTGGATGTGGGTTAATGACAGCAGAAGGGAGAGGGCTTTGAATAGTCCTTTCCACGTGCACTGAGCACTCTGCTTTGGATGCTGATGTGAACAGAGATGCTCCTAAACAACTGTTGAATGGCTTTATATTGGTAATATTTTCCTCCTCCCTCACCCCCCTCCACTTGAAATATTTTATTGAATTTCTCTTCAGCTTTTTTGGCACTTTGAAGGTTGGGGGTTTATCTGCTGGTAGGCACTGGGTCTATTAAAGCCCAGCTGCCTTTGTTTCTGTGTGTCATCCTGGATTATGTTCCTGTTGACAGGGTATTTTTTCCTGTGATTTGAATAGTCACTGCATTTGTATCTTCTTTAGGGCTGACACCCCTACTCTTATCCATGCTGTCTAAGCAGAACATCCCTTCTGAAGGGGTTTGCTGGATCTGACCATGAGATAGAGGCTTTTTTTCCTTTTTTCCCTGCCAGAGCAGCCTTCTGCTTCCTGCTGCAGAGCAGCCAAGGCCAGGGCAGAGCCAGCACTCCCAGACTGCTGGGATTGGGCAGTTAATTGAAAACATTAGTTAACATGTGTTCTACTGATGAACAGCCAGCTTGCTGGAAAGCCCCCCCATAAAAGTGAGTGCTCACAGCTCTGCACCACTTGTGGCTGTAGAATCAAAGAAAGCAGTCTGTGAAATGACACGGTGAGTGTGAATGGTTTGGAGGGTGTCAATGGTTGTTATCACCACAACTGTGGAGATTTTGCTCCAGCCAGCTGCCTGTGAGTCTGCGGTGGTGGAGGATGTGCAGGAGGGCAAGCTCAGGAGAAACATGTTCCCAAAAGGAGCTGCTGGGCCTCCCTCGCTGCTCTGACTCGGTATTTTCTTATTGACCTTTCCAAAAGTGCCTGTGATTAGAAAAGTTTCTGGATTCTAAAGAGAAATTTTGGTAAGATTTTTCTTTTTTAATTTTAACTGTGCTACTTGTACTGTTTGGCAGGTCTGATAGAACACTCCTTTTAATGTTTCACCAGAGTACAAGATTCACGGAGATGTGTTAATTAATAATTAGGCTTTTCTCTTGGTCTTTATCTGTGCAGATAGCACTTTTTCATGTAATTAGGCAAATTGTTTGATTTTGCAAGGCAATGCTAACCAATGCACCTTTTTCACATGTGGTGAGAGGATGGACTTGGTCAAAGGTTGGACTCGATGATCTTTGATATCTTATGTTTTCATGAAATTTGCCTCCACTCACACTTTAATTTTTCTAATCTTTCTAAAGGTTCCCCCCGCCCCCTTTTCACCCTTTCAATTATGTTGCCCATCCAATTTACGTTGTGTAACATAGAAAGGGGATCTGTGTTAAAATAGCTGAATTTTTTGTTGTTGCTAATTAGCATGAAACAGATAATGGGATATGTTACTGCTGGGTGGAAAGTGGGAGTAAAAGAGAAAATGAAAAATCATTATTCTGAACACCTGACATTATCTAGCACAGAGTAAGAATTCCCCCTATACCAGTAACAATAACCCAGTATATGTTTTAAAGATGTATTCAAACTGAGTGATTATTTTAGGATTGTAGCATTTATTATCGCATGAAAACCTTTCTCCCTTCATCCAACATAATTTTATGTTCTAAACTGTCAAACAAAATACCGCTCTGATTGCATTATGGTGATGTACTCAGTGTGTATTTTACTACTCCCACGAAGTGGTTTTTTCCAAAAAAATAGAGATATTTTGTGCATGAGACCCATGAGGATGGATAACAATGGCTTATATCACCTAAAGCTTGTGCTGGGGGAGAGAAACACAGCTTGGAGTGACTGGTGCTTAACTGAGTGTGGGAGAGGAGGAATGAGCAACGTTCACTGATGCCGTGTTGTAACAACGGGAATCTCTCCGTGCCCGAGTGCCAGAGCTATTCCTAAGCCAGGGAGCCCAAAGCAGTAATTGTACCATCATTTAAGAAAGCTTTTTATTCCTCTGGCTTGATGAAGTGGCAGCTGCACTGGGGCAGTGCTGCCTGCAGAGAGAGGGGAAGGCAGAGTGTGCTCTCCCTGTCCAGGAAAGCAGGAAGGGATTACTGTCTCTCTAGGCTGTGTACTGGACTGTCATGGGACATTTAATATTTACTTGTTCTCTCATTCCTTGGGGGTCACTCAGCTCCCTGAGGGGATTATAACAGCCTGCAGGACCAAACCTGCTTCATTTCCCTTATCTTCCCAAGCCACCCAAAGCCACTTTCTCCTTTCATTTAATTAGACAGAAGCCAAGTGTCCTGTAAATAAAACCTGTTTACCATTGATGCATTTCTGCATTGTTCTCACATGCTAATCACACGTGGAGGAGAAGTTAGGCTTGAAGTGTGTGCAATGGTAGGAGAAATGCAAACTTGTACTTCAGAGCTGCTGTTCTGTCTTTAGATCTTCCTGTACCAGAACTCTGTGTTAGGGCAGAACTGAGTGATCTGTGGAGCTGGGGCTGTGATGGTCCTGTGCTTTGGAGAGCTTTTCTTGCCAATTTTGTCTAATAGCACGTTGCACGAGGCCAAATGTTGTCTGCTGAGGGATGAGATGTACTGATGTATTTCATTGATCTGCTGCTAAAAGTTGAGAGAATTTTTTTTTCCTTTGTCACTTCTGTTTTTCCCTGCAGGATCTTGTTGACAGGAGCTACAGAGCTCCGGCGGCTTCTTGAGGGTCTGTTTGATGAGCTGCTGCTTTGAATGATTGTCTTTGCTAACCCAAAACATGGGTTCTGTGTAATAATATCCGTGCTGCTGTGCTCTTGGACTCCTCAGCTAATATCTTCCCAAATTTCAGAGGTGCCCTTTGGCAGAACTACAGAATGGTGTGCGCAGTGAAAGCTCAGGAATTTTGGTGTGTCACAGTATTCCTCCTGGTGCATCATATTTTACAGCTTCCCAGTTTGAGTTAAAATCCTGATTTAAGTAGCATGTTTTCCAAACAGCAAGGAAACAAAGAGACAAGATTTTTGTTGGCATGGAGAAGTGGTAAGCAGGAACAGGCAGAGAGGACAGGATGGAAAGTCCCTGTGTGGTTAGCCAGGCTGGGGAGGATGGTGGGATGTACACCAGGAATCTGTGCTGTGGGAAAAGAAGAGGCATTCTGGATGAGCAGGGCACGCTTTGTCCTTGGCATCAAGGAAGGCCTGTTGAGCCTCTATGGGCTCTCTGATCACAGCTTTGGTTCCTTGCTGTGCTTGCCCAGGCTCTTGTCCTTCTCAGCCAAACAGCTGAGGGAATCTACAAAGATAATCCAAGGATTTGGGTCTAAGCAGAACAGTGGAATGGTTCAGGTTGCTGAAGAAAACTGTTATGTGTTAGAAAAAGAATGCAGTTTGATTCTTTGTTTCTTGGTTGAGATGATTCAATGCCAAACTGCTGTGAAAACCGAGGAGCTGACACTGTGTGATGTTGCCAGGTGTTACCTGCTTACTGATTTGGCCTGAGCATCTCAAAAACCCCAGGAGTCCTCTGACTGTGTAATCTTGTTTTCCTGTGGCTCAGACTGAGGTACCTTTGCTTGCTCTGCCAGCCTGCAGGGTGTGACAGAAACCCTGAGCGGTGGTTTGGAGTGCTTTTCAGTGGCTAACGTTCCTCACCCCCTCCGAGCCCCTGAGGAACTGAGCTGCAGTGTGAATGTGCTTCCCCAGTTTGATAAAAGGTAGGGCACTGCATCTGCCCCTACCTGTGTTTAATACCATCAGTAACCCCCGGCACTGGTGTGCCTTCCCCACCATCAGACACAGACAGGCACATTTTCATGCAAAAGAAGTGAGCTGATGCACATTACTGTCTGTAATCTTCTGGAGTTCTGTGTCTCTGAGATCTGCCAGCAAAGCTGTTAAGCAAATCCTAGATTGTTCAGTACTTGAAATACATCAGAAAACGGTTCTTGTGTGATAAAGACCTTCAGCTCTTTCTTGGGCTGTCAGTTTTTATCTTTCTAGGAAGACAACTGTCCTTACTCTCTCACTTTGAGCAGAACCGGATTTCCTGGATTACATTGGTTTCCGTTATCTGTGTCATGTACTTACCAGAGGATCTTCCCATATTTCTTTAAGCCCTCAATTTGTGATATAATTTCAAGTAATTTGAAAGCCTGAGCTTTTGGCAAAGCTGTGTTAGGAGAGGATTTTTTTTTTTTTTTAACATCTTCAATGGAAAAATTTAGAAATTGCACCTGGCCAAGTTAAGCCACCATGGCACTAAGAGAGCTTAGGATTTTTGTGTTTGAATTCCAAGCACCTTTTACTGAAATGTTTACAGGGTTTTTAGGAACACTTGTTACCTGGAGCACAGCTCTTTTGACTGCTTTGAAAAGCAAACAATGATGAGAACAGTGTGCCTGTGTCTCTAATGCTGTTTTAGAGTAGCACCAGAAACTCTGCTCTTTCAAGACAGTTGGCAGAGACGTCTGCCACCACCAAAATGCAATAAAAGAATTAATGCTCAAGAAACTGATTATTTTTTTAATCTACTTTTTATTATTATCCATGTTATTCGGTCCTGTTTCAATGTGGAGGGTCTTTTCCCTAGTTCTGATAACCCCAGCTTCGGGTGTTTTGTGAGAATGAGGGTACCTGTTCAACACCCCCCACCCACAGAGAATGGAGCTCTTCTCCATCCCTGAGGGGCCCTGAAACTCCAGCAGCCCCTGAGCCTGATGGGCCAGCACTGCTGTGTCTGCTGGTGGCTAATTCAGGTCATCAGTGGGGAAAAACAAACAGCAGCAATTTGTCAGTGTCTCCCGGTGACAAAGAGGCAAACACATGGAAGGAGACCGGAATTGCACCATTTTGTGTAGGGAAAGTCATCTTAAAAAGAAGACAAAAGAGAGAGGAAAGCCAGAGGCAGCTTACAGATGGGTGTAATCAAACAGTCTAGACAAGGTGTCTGCGGTGAAAAGGATAAATAATATAGGTAATTAAATATATATGTTAGCCAAGTGAACGTGTCCCCACCATCCCATCTGCGACTCGATGGATCTCTCCAGTAATTTAGTGAGCACACCAGCGTCTCCTCCCTGGTTATTCTCCCATTGCCTCCATCCATTTTGGTTCTCCTCTTGCTGTGTGCTGCTGCATGTTTATTCTCCCATCTCTAGCACTTTGCTGCTGCAATAGCTGCCAGCCTTTGCTGGGACCAACCCTGTTTTCCTTGCCTGGCTTGCTGTGAGCCGAGCCCTGAGATTCAGTGCTGGGCCGTGCAAGTCTCTCTGCTGAGGTGAACCCAGCAGGATGCACGGGGTGGAGCACTGGATCACCTGTGGGGATGTGAAAGGGCAGTCCAGAAAGGCCTTCCACTCCCCTCCTAGTGCCACACGATGAGAAACCATGCCTTTGGTGCTTCCTGCCTTCATTTGGTTTGCTCGAAAATATAATTAGTGTCTTGACTGAACTATTGTCCCGATTGCAGGAATAGATTGTGGAATGAATACAACTGGTGGTTATTATGTTGTTGTTCTGTATGTGTTCCTTGTTTACCAATTATATCTTACCTCTAGGGTAATCAACTTTAAATATCCACCAATAATTTGAACATCAAATGGTACTTATCCTGGAAGTACACCCCAGTAATCTATGCACATACATTAGGAGGGTGCCAAAGTGTTTGCTTAGATTTTAATGGGATGTTCTGTATAATTTTCCCATAGATTAGCTCCAGCAGGAAGTTTGCATGTATTTTTTTTCCCCCCTAAAAGCTACATTCAGTAATAACGGGTGGTATTTATAGCAGTGGTGGTGAATTAGAAAACTGATTGGGTGAACCACTTGATTGCTGCTCATTTAGCAGCCCCACTCCTGCCAGACCTCTCGGTGAGGTTTGTGCGTGGAAGCTGGGGCGATGGAACATGGCTGATGTGGTGGGAGCATCCGAGGACAGCAGGGGCTGCCCAGGCTGAGCAGGAGTCACAGCAGTGTTTGCAGCATCAGCCAGCAGGAAATGTCAGCTGTTTGTCCCAGTGAAATCCTGGTGGGCTGGTTTTCAGTGGGTAAAGCCGCCTGTTTTGCTGCACACCAAGAGCAGCCATTTCAGGGGCAGAGATGCAACCCCGTGAGTACCTTCCTCATCAGAGAACCTGGAATCTTTCAGGTGCTGCTGCTGATGCTCCTCCTCTGCTCTCCTCATCACACCGGCAGCAAGATGGGTTATGTCTGTTGTGCCAAGCTGTGGCACAGGCCTGGGGGAGGGAGTGTTTCTCACGGTGAATTTTTGGCGTGCTGTTTGATACCTGCTTACTTCATGTAGCACATGCGTGGATAGAGGGTGCCTTCAGATCCTAAATGAAACAACAGCCAAGTCTCCCATCTCTCTTCCAAGATGAGGTACCTTGGCTCATTTCAGAGGCTGGTTTGGAAGGTTCTCTTCACAAGGAAAAGGCCATCTGAATTTTCATTACCATGACATCCCAGATTGTCTCGGACTCTTCCTGCCCCACAGGTGTTATATGATGTGTATGGGATATTTTTGAGCAATATTAAAATTGGCAATGCAAAAAATTTCCCAAGGAAACCAAAGTTTGCATGTCCTCCTGGAGGGAGTGTGGTGCTTACAAGGTGTCCCACAGTAGTATTTCCATTATTTAAAACTGATCAGAGCTGCAATAATTCTGACGTGCCTCACACAGTGCAGAGGAGTTGCTCTTGCACACTAGAATATGTTATGTGTTTGTGGTTGAAGAAGACCCCTTTTGGAATATTGAGTGTTGTTTCATAGGAAGGAATCCTTCCCTGGGAGGGTGGGCAGGCCCTGGCACAGGGTGCCCAGAGAAACTGCCCCTGGATCCCTGGAAGTGTCCCAGGCCAGGTGGGACGGGGCTTGGAGCAACCTGGGCTGGTGGAAGGTGTCCCTGACATGGCAGGGGATGGCACTGGATGATCTTTCAGGTCCCTTCCCACCCAAACCATTCTGTGATTCCCTGAGTCAATGTGCCTAACAATATATATAATTTATTCCCTTCAGGCTAAGTAGATTATTGTCGTAAATAAAATGGGGTGCCACGAAGCACAGTGGGTGAATTCACTGCTTGTATCAACACAGTTGGTAAACACATTTAAACAGATAAGTCAGGTTTTATGGTGGGTTTCCATTGCTGCAGTTGTAGTGCAGCCAGCCTGCTGAGGAATCTGATGCTCTTGATTATAAAACCTGGGATAAAAAGAGGAAAAAAAATAACATCCAGTATTTTGTCCTGTTTTTGTTGCCCTAAAAAAAGTCTCACTTTCTCTCTTCTGCATTTCTGTTTCATCTCCCTACCTGTTAGGAACAGTTCCCTGATTGTTTTTTCACTTTTTCTTTTGACAGTAATTTTTAGGCTGCTGTTTAATTGGGGTGGTTCTGTGGCAATGGAAAACCAGTTATTAGCAAGTGTGTATCTGTGGCAAGAAATGTAGAATGAAAGTTGGGGCAATTCACTTTTTGCACGTTTGCCAAATAGCAGTGATATCAGACGAAGTAACAGATGAAATGGATGCAAGAGGAAAGCTATGCTCTTGTCCAGAAGGCTGCAGAAACAGCAGCTGCCAGCTCAAATTATTAAGCCTTGGGTTAGAGAAAAGGCCACACAATAAAAATTGCAGGAAGGACACCAAATGTTAAGTTATACTGAGAAAAGAGCGTGCTAATGGGTATTATCTGGGAATTGAGTGGTGGTGGTTGCAGTTGGAGGAGTGAAGGGTTATAACAGTGACACAGACTGTCAGTTGGGGGAGAAAAATAAACAAAATTAGCATTTAAAATCCTTTCACAGCTTTCACCAGAACAGCGTGGCTCAATGGTTAATGGATTTTTAAATATGATGAATCTATAGCAGATGATTGATGTCAATTCCTGCAGGAACCACATTAACACGAAAAAAACAGGGCTGCCCCATACTTACTGTTAAGTATATTTATGATACTTATCTAACAGCCTTCTCATATGGTTTGGTTTCTGGCCAGAAAAACCTTAATTTTTCCTTAATTCCTAAATTTGTGCCGGGCAGCTGAGGGGCTGTAGCACTGCCTGTGCTGATCTGACTCAGTGCTTGTGTTGCTATCAGTTAACCAGGTTGTTGGTTTACTGCACTGGAAGGTGCTGCCTGATGCTTTCCCTCCAGCCCATGCTGTAAATAATCATCAAGTGCCCCAGCTTGCTGCTTGAGGGAGCCCCTTGGAGAGGGGGGTTAATTGGCAGTGTTGTGTGCAAGAGTAGCTCAGTGCCAGGGCCACTTCAGGGAAGAGCTGTTGAGGGCAAATGGGGGGAATTTCCTGGGCTTATTGCAGGTGACAGAGATTCCTCTGCAAACTCTGTGCCCAGAGAACACTAGGTGAACTCCTGTAATCCACATTTTCCAAGATGCAGTCTAGTGCTGCGGTTTTGGAATTCTGTGGAGTCCTTTTCTCTGGAAATATCTTTGCAACAGGAGAGGGTAATGAAAGGTAACTACAGATATAGATATGCACCTGTGAAGTGTGGGTAAGCTCTCAAAGCTACTCAGTATTGTTCATGTGAAAGCACCAAACTAAAACTGTGCTTGCTCTGGACTGTTGAATATCTTGGCTCTTGCCAACCCCATCATCAGAGCAGGAAAAGCCCAATTTTACACGGGTGAGCTCCCTTTGGACCCTGCTCCATCTGTGGTGCTGCACAGGCCCAGAGATTTGGCTGTAAAGCTTGTGGTGTGTTTGCTGAGCTGTTAGAAGGAGTTTAAACTAACTATATATTTAATAGACAATTTCTAATCTTCTCCAAAGCAATTATGGTCTAATTTTCAGCTTTATTTCTATACTTGCTTTGAAAGAAACCCAACACCTGTGCTTTTTAGGAGGCAGAGTCTGAGCCCTTACCAGAAGGGCACTGGATTATTAACTCCATGGATAATTTTTGTGCCTTGAGCCCACACTGAGGTGACCTGCTGCTGAATTTTTGAACAGTGCTGTCTCCATGCAGGGCGTTCATGCCATCAAAACCTGAACGATGGCAAAAAAAAGGGAATTTCCTTCCTATTATGCCCATCTGAAAAGATGTGTTAGGTTGATGGGTGGAACCAGAATGACAGCAAAATACATGGAATGATGTGAGTGTCTTGCTGCTCACCAGTTCCTGTACTGGGAGCAAATCCCCATGCTTGTTATATAAAACAAAACAACAATAAAAGAAACACAAAAAAACCCCCCTAAAATCCCCCAAATGAGCAGCAGTGCTGGAGTGGGCATAAGCAATCTCTTCTGTCTGCCAACACGCATCAGACTGCTTTTCCTGGCATGCCACATGCCCGTGATGGGGACAGTGTGTGAATGTCACTTTGAAGCACATAATCAAAAGAAAACCTACTATTCTTTAAGCTGGGAGCTGCCAAATAAATTTGTGTATTTGTTCCACGAGAAGTCTGCCAAAAAAAAAACCCACAAACAAACAAACCCAAAGGCAGCTGTGTCCAGTAGCACACAGCAGTAATCCATGGGAAGAGATTTATTTACTTAACATTTGCTGCAGAGTAAATTTAATGGGAGTTTGGACAAAAGTGTATCAATTTGGATGTGCCCTGCTGCCCCTTTGGAAAGGATTTTTTCAGACAGGGGAAGCCTCCCTGGTTACGCTGCCAGCAAAATGTCAGTGTTGGGAGAAGGAAGGAGCAATTGGATGGGTTTTTAAGTAGAAGTGTTTTGAGATGGAGCCTGAAGTTCTCCCCACTTTCTGATGGAGTTTAATGCTGATAGGTGCAGGGGCAAGGACTTGAGGATGAAGGCTGAGCGATGAAATGTGTTTGTTTCATTACTGTTCTCCAAAATGTTTGATTTGCTGCTCTCCACAAAGTCTTCAAATCACCCCTGGTGATACCTGGCTGGGGTAGAGGGGGGGCAGTGACTGAGCTTCTCTCCCAGCTTTGGAAACAATTAAAAAGCACTAAGCAGCAGTTGTTTCTTGTGCTCTGCTGCATTTCAAACTGCATAATAATTGAACAAACGAACAATAAAAGGGTCTATGCCTAGACTGAAACATTACCTTAAAGAACACTCATGGGGAATTTACTTCCTGGGGCAGAATACTTGGTGTATTTAAACCTGGACACTAACTTTGAGAATCCCCCCGTCCTGCTGCCCACACTGGGGGTCAGCTCAGGGCACGGGGTGTTCTGGGCCAGGGCAGGTCCAGCCTCTGCCCCTCCAGCACCCCCAGGTTCTTCTCCCCAGGGCTGCTCCCTCTGCTCCTCCCCAGCCTGGACTGATCCCAACCCAGGGGCAGCACCAGCACTCGGTCTTGCATCAGAATGTCCCCTCTGGCATTTCCCCATCCTCTCATTCCTATGAGCTCAGCCAAAGCTGTGCTGGCCCTGTGCCACCTCCCATGGAGTCTGATGTTGATGTCAGTGATGGATGTCAGTGCCACTCTCTGTCTCTAATGGTCACAGTGTGCTATTTCCAGTTGGATCTTTTTTGATAGATAACACACTTAGCCTACTTAAAGAGGTGAAAATGAAATGATTGAATTCCAGCAGTTGTATTTTGGTCTGAAAAAGCCGTACTGTGCCAGGTTCTGACATCCTTTAGTACTTTATAAGTCAATGGGACAGCTGTGGAATGAAATGATTTTTAATGAGAGGCAATGACAGAACCTGGCAAAGAAATAATGGTGAGTTAATCAGTAAAGTTCTGCGTGTTTGTAGCAGTCTGTTCTGTGGTGTCTCAGTCAATCCTTTTGAAATAGTGTTCAGAGCAGGGCAGTGACAGCTCTGCATGCAGACCCTTCCTTAATCATGAGAAAGAAGACCCTGAAGAGCTCTTTGTTTTGCCTGTCCATGGCTGATCCTGTCTCCTTATGTCTCGGTGTTTCCAGCACCTGTTGTGATTGTGGAGCTGGGGAGTGCTGATGGGCTCCAAAATGTGTTTCTCAATATTCAGCTTATTCCTAAGTGTGCTCACTTTTCTTGCTGGTGCTTTCCCACTGTAAATCATAACCTATTTTGCTTCTGTCACTTGCCCAGAGGGGAAGAATTTACTTATATTTTATGTATGGGACTTGAATTTTAATCTTCATTTAATTTTAATTGCCACAAACCAATTTATTTTTGTCACTTGCCCAACACTTGAAGAGAAGCTTCATACAAGATAAATGCAAAGTTTTGTTGCACATAAAAACTCTCTGCAGACCTTTTCAAGCTTTGTGTGAGGTTCTGAACTTGCATTTATGGATCCTTTGCTCGTAGCTGCTTTTAGAAAATCCTGCCTGTGCTTTAAGAGTTTTGTGCCTGTACCTGTGGCATGTTTGATTTCTGGACTCTGCTCTGGTGCACAGACAGTGATCCTGCCAAGCCTGGGTGATGGGTGTGAGGTCACAAACATCATCTCCTCATTTCCCAGTCCTCGTTGGGAGATGGAGGTTTGAGTTAGTTAGGGCTGGGTGATTTTTTTGGTATTGGTGGGTTTTTTTTGGTATTATTTTTTTTTCTTTGGTGCAGAACTGTAAGATGATTGTTCTTTTCCTCCCCTTGGGTCATCTTCTGCTTTGTTGTCTTTGTTGCTCTTTCTCTGTACAAATGTGTAAATATTCTCTCCCACCCCCGTGGTTGTCACTGCGGGAGTAGATGAAATTATTGGGATGTGAATTAGAGAGTTCAGATCTCTGAAGTGAAGGTGAAATCCCAGTCTTGGTTTTTGGAGCCAGCATTTCATTAACTTGCTGGGATTTTGGCTAACTGGTGCTTTCTTTATGGGATGTAGGTCCCAGAGCTAGACTGGAGTCAGGGGAGGGGAGAAATGAACCAGAGAATCCCGGATTGGTTTGTGTTGGAAGGGAACTCAAAGACTGTGTTGTTCCACCCCTACCGTGGGCAGGGACACGTTCCGCCAGTTCAGGACCTTGGATGTCTCCGGGGATGCGGCAGCCGCAGCTTCTGCAGGCCGTCCCCATCCTCCCAGGGAGAATGTTTCCCAATAAACCCCAGCTCTGCCACCTCCGGGTGTCCCTGAAGGCACACTGTGCTCCATTATGTACTGATGATACTAAGGCAGGTCAATCCAAAGTGTAGCTGCAGCTATGGGTGGGAAAAACATCTCCATAGTGTGTGTTCTGAGCCTCTCTTCATGTGGCCATACATTGTTTCAGGTTTTATTGTGGAGAAAACTGTTTTTAGTTCCCTGTTTCGAAAGACTGCTCTGTCTCTGCAGACCCTGTCTGTGCAAGAGAGGACAGACAGCTGTAAGAACTGTCAGAAAAATTAGCCTTCTATCTTGAACTCCTTAATGCAACCAAAATTGCAGGTAGTGGCATGGATTCATGCCAGTGGGGATGGTGGGTTTGTTTAAAGGGATCTGCTCTGGAGCCTGAACCTTCCTGCTCTTAAGAACTCCTGGCAGAAGTTTTTCAGTCATTTCAACCAAAAAAAATGTAAGCTCAAATTGCAGTTTCCTCAGTGTTTCCCGTATTTCCTTCTTCTCCTGCCTGTTTACTTGGAGCAGTTGTGGGAGTCCAGCACTGAGCCAAACCCAGTGTGTCTGGAGCCCGTGGTGTGTTTAGATATATTGGATATGTGGAAGAAATCCTTCCCTGGGAGGGTGGGCAGGCCCTGGCACAGCCTGCCCAGAGGAGCTGTGGCTGCCCCTGCATCCCTGGAAGTGTCCAAGGCCAGGCTGGACGGGGCTGGGAGCACCCTGGGCTGGTGGGAGGTGTCCCTGACATGACAGGGGGTGGCACTGGAAGGGCTTAGAGGTGCTTTCCAGCCCAGCCCATTCTGGAATCAGTGCCACTGGTAATACCCATCTGTTTGAATAAATCTAACACTCGGCCCAAGAGCTGCAACTGCTCTGAGTCACCAAGTGTGTTAAAAATTAAAATTCAGTTTCTCTAAAATGTCCTTAAGAAGCAACTTTTGTATTGAAAGATTAAACATAAAATAACAAGCAAAGAAACACCAAGCCAAAAATAACTCAAAATGAAAAAACCCAGCCTCTTACTTTTACTTTGTTTTTAATCAACGCTCTGACATTTTAGATGACTCTAAAAGGACTTCATACCGCAACTACAATTCTCATTTAAAAAAATTCATTTTTTAAATTCAGCACTTAAAAAACCCCCAAAGATTAATGTGGAAACCATGACAATGGCCTTCAGGAAGAGTTCCTTTGTCAGGCTACATCTGCACAGAATGGAACTGATACCATGTCCTGTATTCAGAGCAGAAAGCAGCTCCTCAAACACCCAGGAATAAAGAGCAGAGTTTACAGCTCCCACTCTGCTCCAAATCAAATTACACAACATCTGTGTTCTCATCAGAAGATAATAATAGCAGGCAGCCAGGCTGCATGTGGGTGCCAGCAAGGGCCCTAGAAATGGAACAAACTTGTTGAGGCTGGGGAGGGAGCTGGTTAATGAAGGTTTGAGGGGTTTTGTGGGCTTTTTTTTTTGGTGGATGAACTCCTCAGGGTTGTGCTAATTATCGGAATGCATTGTTTTCAATCTCAATTTTGAGGTGGCATTATTAAAAAGACCACAGTGCACCATGAGATTGTTATGGGCTGTTGCTTTCCCTCTCTTTCAGAGAAAAAGAGAGAACAAAACAATCTGCTTGAACAGCAGCGAGCTCAGGGAGTTCTTACAACTGGTTAAAATGACCTGAGACCTTGAACAGACGCTGACTGATGGCAGCAACTTCAGATCCTCTCTAGAACTTGTGTTCTTAGCACAGGTACAGAATTAAGAGAGGAAAAAAGCTTGTAGCTACTTGTGTCACATATTCTATGCCTTCAGCACATTTCTATTGTTATAACTTTCCAGCTGAAGTCAGAGTAGAAGTTTCAATCAGGACATTTCCAGTGATGGGGCTGCTCCTGTTTCCTCGTGGTTTTACTCAGGAATAGCTGTGCTTTATCCCAGCAAGCCCAGTGAGTCCCCTGCAAACACTCACCTGCTGTGTCCTCTCTCCTGCCCCACAGGGAGTTCCCTGCCTCAGGAGTGGAAGCTCTCTGGGAGTTCAGCAGGGTTTTCCTCCCTGTCCCGAGGCAGGAACAAGCACACTGCCAGATGTGTGTCTGAATTTGCTCTTCTGGAAGGGAGCTGGGAATTCCCAGGTGCTGTGCTGGCCCTTGTGCACAGAAAGTTTTGCCTCAGCTCCACCCTCAGTGATCTCTCCTGGCTTCTCTGGATAGGCTTTTTGAATTTCTCCTCCAGTTTCCCAAGATAGCTCCAAATTTTGATCTTGTTTTTCAGAGCTATTTTTACCCTTCTCATCATCACCATCATCTCCTGCATCTTTTTGTGAGTCTGGTCTGTAATTCATCTCCTAAATCATTAGTGGAGATATTAAAGAACACAGGATGTATCTCTTCAGAACTGCACTTGAAACGTCCTTCAGGTTGAAAGAGAATGTTTTAAAAATTACTCTTGTGCCTTTTTACCTAATTGCCAAACTTAGTTCACTTTTCCTAAAGTCTCTGGTAGAGGCCTCAGTGAAGTCACTTCACACTTATGCACTCCCCTAGTTACTCTGCCAGAGATGGAGATCAGGTGGGTTTGATGTGATTTGCAGTGATTTACAATTCATGCTGGCTGTTTGCTACCCGTTTATTGTCCCCTGGGTGCCTGTAAATTGATGAATAACCTGTTCTGATGTCGTTGTGGGTAGCACAGCTAAGCCTGCTGATCTCTGATTCCTCGAGTCCTCCTTCCCCTGACATTGAAGATAGCCCTGGAGCCCTTGGGGACATCTTGGGTCCTCTGTCAGTTTGGGCTTTGCTTCTATTAGTTCCTAAGGTAATTAAAAGTAATTTTTTTACCTGCTCCTGCTGATTTAAATCCTTCTTGTTAAAAAAAAAAAAAAGGTGTGAGCATTTCAGACTGGAATATGGGGTTATTTATCTTCCCCATTAAGCAGTCATTGTTTCTGCATTCCTTGGCTTGTTTCCAGCATCCCCACCATTTTCTGACATTCGTAAATTCAGGAGTTTTCAACTGCAGATACTTTTGAATGTGCTTGTCTGAACATTGAGCACTGAGGAAGGGAGAGATGGGAGCGTTCTGAAGGGATAAAATCCTAAAAGTAAAATAAATATACTCAGTCCGCTCTTATGCCTCTTTATACAGCAGTAAAGCAAAATGAAATATTAGATTTCTTGGTCAGTGTATTCCAGGGGTAAAATTGCAAGGGAAAGTGGAAGAGGAATGCACAGAAATGAGAGCGTGGCAATCTGGTGTCTGAGTGACTCGTAATGAGAAACATAACTGCTTCTTGAGGTTAATTATTATGTGGTAATTGCTGAAGCAGGAATAAAATACACTGGATTTTTCTTTTGGTGCCTCCTGATTTTGTGAACAATAGGGTTTTACACTCCTGATAGCATGTAATCCAGAATTAATTGAAGAAAGAAAGGGCAGGCAGAGTTTTGCAAGTGAAATGAACTTAAACTGTAGCTCTTAATTTCATTTGTGCTGGAACGTGTTTCAGCTGCATGAAAATCTTTATTTTTCTCAATCAGCCCAGTCTAGAGAGTAGGAGCAGTGAATTTTGATATGTGCAAATATTGATTTATTAGGAAAGCTATTAGCAAATGCATCCTTGAAGAGAAGGCACTAATGGGTACCTGAACATAAACACACCTGAAGAA
>VXAW01006918.1:0-11182 GCA_013399735.1 Tyrannus savana
GATGAAGGGATGGAGGGATGGAGTGTCAGGGGTAATGGAGTGGAGCCAGGGGAAAATCTGGCTGCACTAAATCCACTAAATCCATGTATGACCTCGGGTGGGCATGGTTGGTGCCAGACCTTGGGGGTGCCCGTTCCTGACCTCAGGAGTGCCCATTCCTGACCTCAGGAGTGCCCATTCCTGACTGTGGCAATGCCAGTGCCCAAATCCCACAGAGAGCACGGAGCAATGCAGGGGTGCCCCACAGCACCCCCACGGACCAACCTGGGGGGGAGCAAAGGGTTCCTGGGGCTCCCACAGCCCCGTCCCTGTGCCCGGAGCTCTCCCGGCCCCGGAGCCGCGGCGGCGGCTTCATTTTTAATATTTAATGAGATAAAAGGTTGGAATTGCTTTTAAGCCTTAAATTGCCTTGGCCCTTTTCATCTTAAAAAAAAAAAACAACACAACACAAGGAGCAGTTTTTGGAGGCTGGGTGGGTTTTTTTAAGGTTTGTTCTAACGATCCCTGGTTGCCATTACGGTGCAAATCAGGCGCTTTCAAAGGCGGTGGGGATACATTAAATGTTTCATTCCTCAGTCCCCCGTTCCTTTGTTTTTGATCTCCATTCCTATTGATTAAAGACACTGACTGCTCAATTTTGATTAAATCCTAAATCATAACCGGCTCACGAAACGACTGTGAGAGCTGACATTTATGAAGTTCAGTAAACTAGTTGTAAGAACAGGAGTGCGAGATGGAAAAAAATAATAAAACCCCTCTCCAAACAAACATCAGTTGACAGCAAACAGATGGTTTAGAGGCTCTTACTTGTAAACTGGAAAAATTAAGATTTGGCAGGTTCTGGGGAAAAAAAAAAAAAAAAGAAAATAGTTACAAAACATCTTAAAGTTTTCCCCTTCATATCCTGGTGTTGCTCTGGGCATCGGTTCAATATTTTCATAGGCTACTGCACGGAAAAGGCTCTGGATACATGAAAGCAGCTGGCATAAAAGGGCTTAGAAATGCTGGTTAAGATTTATGGGAAGCAAGGCTGCCAGCATCCCAAAGATGCAGGATTTAAACCCAGCTCCTCAGCCCACCAATAAATCACCGCAACTTAGCGGCGCAGCTGGAGCTTCGTCTCCAAAGGTGCGAGAAAAGTGGGGAAAACGGGGAGGTTTTTGCAGATTTGTTGACTTACCCTGTGATAATGTTAAGCCAATGTTTTTGGGCAGAGTGCAGCAGCGTAAAACCAAACCTCTCCCTCTCACAGGTGCCCCTGGGAAGGGAGCACAGCCCAGGCTGGCTTCGTGCACACAGAGCCCTCCTGCTCGGAGCTGAGGGGAGAAAGGGTGAGGAAAACAGGGGAGGAATGTCCTGAATCCCACAGGGATGCACCCTGGGGAGTGGTTGTGCCAAGACCCTTTGGCAGTGTGGCCTAAGTCTGCTTGGGACTTCGGCCATCCCCATGCCCCATGGCAGTGTAGGGTCATCCCTGTGTCCCATGGCAGTGTAGGGTCATTGAGGCTGATTCCTACTGTCACGGGATCCCAGAGGCTGCAGGTGATGCTGGACCCTCCAGACCCTGCTGAGGAGACTGAGGCTGTTCATTTGGGATGTCTTTGAAATATCCTGTGGGTGTGAGAGCCCAGAGCTGCCCTGCACCTTGGCAGCTCTGGTGCTGCTTCTCTGGGCTCCCTGCAGAGCACAGGGAGCACAGTCACCCCAAATCCATGCCAGAAATCACCCATTGGCACAATTTACCTCTGCCTGCTGAGCCTGGGGGCCGGTGCCAGTCATCTGAGGGTGTATGACATCTCCTGGGATGTGGGATGCCCGTGTGAAGCTTCTTCCAGAGCAATTGTCACATTTCTACTTCTCTGTGAGAACAAAAATCCCTGGAGAGCTGGGGCTCCGTTGCCTCTTTCCTTCCCAGGCAAGGCTCGTTGTGGAGAGACAGAAATGTGTTAGAGAGAGAGCAAAAACACACCAGCAAACATTTCTGAACTCACAGCACCACTCTGATCCTCATTTCATCTCTGGGTCAAGCCTTCTTTCAGCAGAACCTGATTTATCATTCCTACCTCTAAATCCCTGGAAGAGAAACCCCCGTGTCATGAGACGCTGAGAACTCTGCTCAACAGAGTGCTAAAAATAACCCCCTGAGGGAGAAATCCTGCTCTGCCCTGGAGGGAACACAGAGAGGAGTTAATGGGTCTCTTCCATCTCTCGTTCCTGCAATTCTGAAAAAAAAAAAAAGAAACCAACACAACCCCAAGGATGAGTCTGCTGTTTGGTTTTTTTTTTGAATATGAAAAACTCCTCAGGTCTCCAGCCCAGCCCTCCCCAGCAGAAGCACTGACTCCTTGTTGTCCTCCAGCCCTCTAAGTGCCTCTGATTGCTCTGATTTTTCAAGCTCTCCCTGCTGTATTTTTTTTTCCTTCCTCCCTGTGCTCTGAGGAATGAAAGCACAGACAAACACTCGGCTGTTTCCAAGGGACTGTCTCCAGTTGCCAGCTTTTCTTTTCCCGGGAAGAATGCTGGTGTGTGTGTGTGGGAGCAGGGATAATAAATCAGGTGAGCAGGAACGCGCCGTCCCCGGGGCCAGCTCCGAGGGGAAGGAGCCTGGGGGGTTTATTTTGCAGCTGCCTGGCTGTGCTGGAGATGCATCTCCAGGGGGAGATGGGACATGAGTTACTATTCCTTAAAAAAACCCCAACAGCAAACCAGACAAGCCTCCAGAGCGTTTATAGGAGTGTTCCCATCCCCGCTGGCTCAGGGAGATGAAGGGTTTTCCCTCAGAGCCAGGGTCACCAGCCTGGCCAGGGCTGCTGTGCTGTGAGTTTTGGGGTGTCCTGTGCAGGGCCTGGAGCTGGACTCGATGATCCTTGAGGGTCCCCTTCCAACTCAGGATATGCTGTGGTTCTGTGACGTGGTTCTGACATCAGTTCCATCCCACCTGGCCTGGGACACTCCCTGGGATCCAGGGGCAGCCACAGCTTCTTGGGCAACCCATTCCAGGGCCTCCCCATCCTCCCAGCCAGGAATTCCTTCCCAATATTCCATCTATCCCTGCCCTCTGGCACTGGGAAGCCATTCCCTGTGTGCTGTCCCTCCATGCCTTGTCCCCAGTCCCTCTCCAGCTCTCCTGGAGCCCCTTTAGGCCCTGGAAGGAGCTCTGAGGTCTCCCTGGAGCCCTCTCTTCTCCAGGCTGAACAATCCCCTGGTGTTCCCCTGCCTGCAGGTAATCCAAACTGCCACCATTATCCAGTGTTTATTTAATCCTTGGGAAAGCAAAGCAAACTGAGTTGCCCTGAGAGATCAAATCATGGATATTAAAAGGGCATCAAAGAAGTACCACATCTCTTCAAGGGATGCTTAAATATGGGACCAAGCCCAGAGCAGGGAAAATGAGGTTCCTGCCTGGTGAGTGGCACTACAGGAGTGTCCACGAGACTTCCAGGGGGAGCAGCTGGGAGGTCACTGGGGCTGCTGGTGGCAAAGTGCTCCTTCCAGCCGGGAATGGGCATGCAGGGCTCTGCTCCTGGCTGAGAGCCTTTGGAGCCTGGCTGGAAGCGCCTCGGAGCTTCCAGGCTGGCAACCAAACCCGAGCCCACCCTGCACGAGAATCCAATTATCCACCCGGGAGCAGGAAACGCCAGCTGGTTTTGCAGGGATTTTCTGAAGGAGCGCCACTCCAAGCGCTGTTATCTGGGGAGCCGTAGCCGAGCACGGGCAGCACTCGGAGCTGCAGCATCTGGAAGGAAGGGATAAAAATCTCCTCGGCCAGGAGCTGAGTGCTCCTGCAATCCATCCTGGAGAGGGAGGGAGGGAGCTCCGGCCGAGTCCGGGAGCCGCTGGGAGTCAGCATTATCCACCACATCCCGCCGCTGCCGAGAGCCCGGGCACAAACCCCTCGGGCTCTGCGCAACTTCCAACTCCGCGCGCGTCCCCGGCGCTGGAATGATGTGCAGCTCCGCGACTGGGATGCTGGAGGGGAGCTCGGGAACAGCTGTGGAGCAGCGGAGAGGACGGAATGACAGAGGAGGATGCTGCGGGGAGGAGGGAGGCAGAAAGGAAGCGAGGCACGGGCAGGGAGCTTTGTACTCCGGATTCCTCTGATGGAGCAGGGACCGCGCTGAAAGCGAGAGGAACGAAGGGGCTGAGCCGGGGAAGGGCTGAGCGGGAAGGAGGGACTCCAGGACTGAAGGGGGTTTAAAGGAGGCACTGGAGAAGGGAGCTGCCCGTCCTTCAGATCCCGACATCACACGGCAAGGATCGGCGCAGGCAGAGGGAACAAAGGGGATTTCGAATGAGAAAGCAGGAGCGTGGTCTGAGCGAGAGGCAGCGGATTGGTGTGATGGCTCTGACACAGCTCCTGTGTCACAGCCCCGAGTCACAACCCACTGCAGAACTGCCGGGGATGAACAAGCAGTGCCAGGACACAGGGAATGGCTTCCCACTGCCAGAGGGCAGGGAGAGGTGGGATAATGGGAAGGGATTCCTGGCTGGGAGGGTGGGCAGGCCCTGGCACAGGTTGGGCAGAGAAGCTGTGGCTGCCCCTGGATCCCTGGAAGTGTCCAAGGCCAGGCTGGATGAACTTGGAGCAACCTGGGCTGGTGGGAGGTGTCCCTGCAGGGTGTGGAACAGGATGGTCCCTTCCAATCCAAACCATTCCAGGAATGAGTGGTTCTATGAAAACCGGAGCAGCGTGCTGGGAAAAAAAATTCCCATGGAATAGCCGTGGCTCAAAGCTGAGGAGAACATCCTGTGCCTCCTTACCTGCCCAGAGACAGTTGCTGGGTGCTGGGGAATATTTACAAAGCCAAACTATTTAGAGCTCTCTGCCTTTGCCTTGCCAGTGGGAAGCCAGGGAGGCCTTTAGAAAGCAGCCTGGCTGATGTGAATGATTTATGGAGCAGCAGTTCTGTGAAAAGGGTTCAAACTCTTAAAGATTTATTTGTTTTGCAGCGCTGAGTCGTCCTGGTGGGACGCAATGTATGGACTGGGTAGGTTAATGATGCCAGTTATAGCTGAGATAAATTGGGCAGCGGGCACTGCCCCAGCTTAGTTTGATGCCAATGTTCTCAAAGAGATTTTTATAGAATCCTAAAATGGTTTGGGTTGGAAGGAACTATAAAGACCTCACCACCCTCACAGAGAGGAATTCCTTCCCAATATCCCATCTCTCCCTGCCCTCTGGCAGTGGGAAGCCATTCCCTGTGTCCTGTCCCTCCAGGCCTTGTCCCCAGTCCCTCTCCAGCTCTCCTGGAGCCCCTTTAGGCCCTGCCAGGGGCTCTCAGGTCTCCCTGGATCCTTCTCTTCTCCAGGTGAACCCCCCCAGCTCTCCCAGCCTGGCTGCAGAGCAGAGGGGCTCCAGCCCTGGGAGCAGCTCCGTGGCCTCCTCTGGACTCTCTGCAGCAGCTCCAGGTCCTTGTGCTGTTCCCAGGGCTGGAGCAGCTCTGCAGGGGGGTCTCACCTGAGCAGGGCAGAAGGGCAGAATCCCCCCCTCACTGTGCCCACGCTGGGGGATGAGCCCAGAGGTGCCACCCAGCACCCCATGGAGGGCTTGGGAAGGCTTCCCAAGATCTGGGAGGGAACCCCTCCCCCTGGCAGGGCAGGATGGATCTGGAGCATCCAGCAGGATGCTCTGGGGCTGCCCCTGATGTGCCTGTCTCTGCTCAGGCAGCACTGAGCTCTCCCCCAGCACAGGGTTATTTGTCAGGTTTTAGTTTCTCTCAGCTTTCCTTTTAAAATAATGGAAGTGTCAACTGCGGTTCACGGGCTGGTCAACGATTTAATTCCACCCCAACTTTCTGAGGCAATTTCATGAATTATACAGTGTGGAAACAGAAGGAGCTAAATAAAGATGCAGCCCTGGCTGTGTTTGATAAATACACCCTCGCTCTCCCTGCGAGTTATTTGCAAGTCAGAAATGTGGCACACGAGCACGGGGGAGCTCGGAGATTGCTGCCAGGTCAGCACTGTTGGATGGCAAATCCCAGCCACTGAAAATAAAGGGAGGAGCAGGGGGAGGCAGGGGCAGCCTCACCGTGCTGGGCAGGTAACAGCAGCCACGAGCAGAGGAGCTCCTGCTCCTTCCCTGGCGGGCACTGAGCCATCCCTGGGGGATTCAGCCAGCCTCGGGGGGATGCCAGCAGGAATTAATCACACAGGTGAGCCTCAGCCATGGCCTGGGCCTGGGAGGAGCTGGGCAGCTGCTGCAGCAGGAGAGGATGGCTGGGACCTGCTGCTGACACCCCAGCACAGGGGACGCCCTGGCAGAGGCGGGGGCTGCTCCCCCCACTTTCAGCTGCTCTTGGTGGAGCAGGAGAGGTCGGGGAGGAGCAGACCCAGGGGTGTGGGAGAGCAGGGAGCTGAGTCTCTGCAGGGTAAGGAGCAGCTGCTGCTTCCCCCTGCCTGCCCTGCACACCTCTGCTGGACAGGAAGGGCAAGGCACGGGTGGGGATTGCCCACGGGATGTTCGCAAGCGGCTTGGAAAACAGGGAATTGTGCACTGGGAGCAGCCTGGGCTGGTGGAAGGTGCTGGAACAAAAGGAACTTCAAGGTCCCTTCCAACCCACACCATTCCAAGGTTCTGGGATCCCTCCCACACCCAGGGGGTCGTGAGGGTGAGGAAACCCCAGCAGGGAGGACGGGGAGGATATTTTGGAGAGCAAATGCTGTTCCCCTCCATCAGCTGCATTTCAGAGCACGCTCCCATCTTTAGGAGGCCCCATCCCATGGCATCATCCAGCTGGGAAAGGAAAGGAAACACTTGGCTTGGTTTCCTACCGCCCCCCCCCAAAAAAAAATATATATAAAAAAAGGGAAGAAAGGCAAAATTCTGATATTTTAAAGAAAAAAAAATCAATTTTTTTTTTCTCTCATTGGTGTCCAGAAATAAGAAAAGCCCTGACCTCAACACCAGCTCCGTGGGGCAGCCTGGAGCATCCAGATCCAGCTCTCAGACCCAGGCTTTTGGGGTGAACCTGCCTCTCCTCCAACCCCAAAGCCTTTCCCTGTGGAAATGTCATCCCAGAAGAGGCATTTCCCTGCTCAGACCCTCCACATGCAGACAAAAACCAGATTTCCCTGGCAGTGCGTGCTCTGTGGCTTCAAGAATTAAATAAATAAACATCAAACCCAAATGAAATCCTCGCACTGGCACACAGCTTGACACGAAAGCCTAAATTCAAAACATGCCCATCTCTGGAAAAAATTTGGGAAGCCTCAGCCAATGGGTCTTCCAAGCAACCCTGTCCTGGGGGCTGCCCGTGGGTCCTTTCCCTGCTGAGGCCTGGCAGAGAGCAGAGGGCTCCCCACTTCAAAGGGGTTATTTTCAGGATGGAAAATAGCAGGAATTAGGCAGGGAATGGCAAATCCTGGGTTTAGGAATGGTAGGGTGCTGGGCAGAAGTGCCAGCCCCAGCTTAAAATTTATAATTATTTCCCAGGCCGGTTTGCCAGCAGCGAAATCATGGAATCCCAGAATCCTTCAGGTTGGAAAAGCCCTGTGAGGTCACCAAGTCCAGCCATTCCCCAGCACTGCCAAGGCCACCACTCACCCATGTCCCTAAGTGCCACCTCTGTTAAATCCCCCCAGGGGTGGGGACTCCCCCACTGCCCTGGGCAGCTGTGCCAGGGCTGGACAACCCTTTCCATGAAGAAATTTCCCCCATATCCAACCTACACCCCCCTGGCACAACTGGAGGATTCGAGGTGAGCAGGACTCTGGGTCAATTCCTGCCCTGCTCCTGGTCCAAGCCAGGGTGCCCATGGCTTTCTTTCCCCCCTGGACACACCTCTAGCTCACGTTTAACCAGTCTGAGGAGTCAGTGCTGCAGGTGAAGCAGCAAGTCCTGCCTTGATTTCCACTCTGCCTCCAAGTGTTTCCTAAGGGATTGTGTACCAGCAGCTTCTCAGAGAGGTCTCACCTGGAAACCCGGGGTTCTAAACTTATTTCTGTGCCAGCAGCCTCTCCAGCCCGGGCTGTAAATCCCAGCTCTCTGGCTGCCCTGGCCAAGGCAGGGTGTTAACATCCCGTTCCTGCTGCCTCTACTCCTCTCTGCTCCTCTCTGCTCCTCCCTGCTCCTCTGCCCCGCTATTCACGGCACTCCAGGCCCGTGGTAAGTGGTGTTTTGGCAGCTGCCGCCGTGTAACCCAAGCGGGGCTGTCAGGGAAATTTGTAGCTCTTTGCTTGCCGGGGTGTCTCGGCTCACTCAGCAGCTGTCAGCCCGCGCTGCCGTTATTGATGAGAGGCGCTAATCACGCACCAGATTCCCCACATAAATCAAGAGGCAGGAGAAAATAAAGTTTCTTCACACTGAGGTCATTTGCCCCCCTCCCAAGTGCCACGGAGAAGAAAAATACAAACTCTTCCTGGTGCTATTAATAACCTGCCTCCCGCCGGCCCCGGCCGAGGGGGTCGGTGTCAGACGCGAAATTACAGCTTTTGTTACATCCGCCGAACTGTGTGTTTATAAAGCTAATTACTGGCTTAGTTCTGCGTGTTCTGGGCTTGATTTGTGGACTGTCACGTGTTCCTGTCCCTAGAAAGTGCTTTTTTTTGCTTCCCTTTTCATCCCCCCTCCCTCGGCGCCCGGCAGAGGTCAAGCGGTGGATGTTGCACTTTGGAAGTGACAGCTTCAAGTACCTCAAGGGTGCTAATCCACCAGGAAACTTTTTTGGTTTTTTTTTTTCCCATCCTATCTTTATTGCGCCGGGAACGGGAGGCACTTCTCTCTCCTCGTGGCTGTCACTGAGCCCGGGTGGAAACGGGACAAATTTAGCCCTGGTTCGACGTCAGATGGAACAAACCCAACCCAGCGTCACCACGGGGGCTGATGTGGTGACAAGGGGTGGCTCCTGGTCCTCCAGCAGGCAGGGATTGGGATCCATGTGGGACTGGACTCGTTTGGGGCCTGAAGGTTTAGATTTTACGTCCCTCCTGCCACAGCAGGGAGGAAGATTTGTACAAAGATGTTGCCCAGAGAAGCTGTGGCTGCCCCATCCCTGGATTGTTCCAGGCCAGGTTGGATGAGGCTTGGAGAAACCTGGGCTGGTGGAAGGTGTCCCTGCCCATGGCAGGGGGTGGGACTGGGTGATCTTGAAGGTCCCTTCCATCCCAAACCATTCCAGGATTCTGGGATTCTGTGATCTCTTGCCACTCATTATCTCTGCTGGCCTGGAGCAAGAGAAGGCAGGACGGTGTTAGTGGATGTCAGGGAAACAGCCAATCCTGTTACTGATGGCAAGAAAACACCTACTCCTATTATTATCATTATTATTATCATCATCACCCTCATCATCACCATTATTAGGACTATTTAATGCCTGCTCCCCCAGCCCCCACACTTCCCAATTAGCCCCCAGAACGCCGCCTTTGTTACCAAAACGGTGAATTCGCTCCTCGCCGTGTCTGGTACAAAAAGAGGAGCCAGGCTTTGAAGGAGAAGCTTTTATCCTTTTCAAACACGTCCTCGAGTTATCAACTTCAACACAACATCAAGGCCTGCTTTTGTTGGAATAATTTAACACTAATAGTTCGCGAGTGCTGCCACCGCTCCCGTCGCGGAGCTGTCACCAGACAGTTGGTTCAAAGGCAGTGCCAGCGCTGAGCTCACTGGGGCTGGCTTTTGGGAAAAAAATTAAAAAAAAAATATTTTCCCACTTTTTTTGAAAGGCAGCTTGGAGCTCTGGCTGCCTGGTTTGGCAGCACCGGCCTGGCTGTACCCGTGGTGAGGCTGTGGCCGGTGGGTGATGGTGGAGCTGAGGGATGGTCACTGCTTTGGGTGGAAAAGTGGCTGTTTCATGGACATGGTTAATGCAGTGCTGCACATTCCATCCCTGGAAGTGTCCAAGGCCAGGTTGGATGGGGCTTGGAGCAACCTGGGCTAGTGGAAGGTGTCCTTGTGGCACTGGATCGTCTCGAACATCCCTTCCAACCCCAACCAGTCCAGGATTCCACAATTCTATGATCCACCTGCCAAAAACCCCACCACTTCCCTGGGTTCCCCTCCCCATCAGTCCCTCTCTAACCCTGTGGGTCCCCAAGCCTGCCCCACACCAGGCACTCCCAGCTGGCACCAGTTCCAGGAAAGGAGCTGGACTGGTTTGCTCCCCAGTGGGTACAGGGGTATCTGAGGAGGAAGATCAGTGCTGGTGCCCCTGAGGCCTGCCTGGATTCCCTGCACATCCTGCATTTTTCCATGTCCCCAGGAGCAGCAGCTCCCTGACCCCCTGGGAACTCTCCAGCCTGGCAGGACCCCCCTGATCCAGCTCCCAGACTCAGCTCCCCTGCAGGAGCAGGGCCTGTCCAGCTGGGATGGGATATTCCAGGGGGATGTGGGGCTGGTTGTGTCATATCACCTCTCTCCAAGCATGGAAAGTGCAAATCCACGTTGGTGCTGGGAGGGTGATGATGCTGGGTGGGATCCCTGCTCCAGGGGCATCTCCAGCCCGTGCTTGGCTCCAGGGTGGGACACACCCTGGATTTCCCGACCCTGAGGGACTGTTCCCCCCATCTCACCCCACACCACGTGGAGCTGGGTCTGGCACTCGCCTGGCTGAGTCCCAGCTATTCCCAGGTGAGCACTTCAATAATTCACTGACGTTTGATTTCAGAATTTAATTATTTTATCATTTATTTATGGGACTAAAGGAGCTCTCGGGCACTCAGGTTATAAATCCCTGTTTCCTCCAGCCTCTCCTGCCTTTCCTCACTTGGCTCTCCCATTTCCTGCTCCTATGCATCATCAAGGGTGACATAAAGCCATGTGATTTTTTTTTCCCCTTTGTTTCCTCCTTTCCTTTTCCCTCAGGGACTGGGAAATAAAAAGGCAGGATGGACCCAGCACCCCAAGCCTAGAGATGTTGTCACCAAGGGCAACGCTGGGCATCCTTGATGTGCAATTTTGCCCCTGTGTGTGTGTCTCAGCAGGAGCAAAGGTGCACAGATATTTATTTTGTATCTTCTCAACACACTGTTCTTGAAAAAAAAAAAGGGCAAAACTTTATTCAAAAAAAAAAAAAATCTTTTTNCTCACCCAGCCCCCAAGGACGTCACCCAGCCCCCAAAGATGTCACCCTGCTATGGGGCTCAGGGTGTCACCACGTTGTCCTCAGCGAAGAAATGGTCACACCCACACCATCCCTTTTCAGGTAAAACCGGTAATTTACCTTTTGGAAAGGAAAAAAAAAAA
>VXAW01006918.1:11378-22875 GCA_013399735.1 Tyrannus savana
GGGGGGCGGCGGGCGCTGGCCCCGGCGGGGCGGGGAGGGGAGGGGGGTTTGGCTCATCGCTTATGCATGGCATGAGCGGCGCTGTGATTTAACTAATCACCGTCAGTTATTCATCCCATCGCTGTCGGGGGACCGCGCGCAACACTCTTCGTTCCTTGCCAGTTGTGGGGAATTTATGTTCCCAGCCCCTTCCCCCATCGGCCGCGGGGCTCGGGGTGGTTGGTTCGGCTGCTTCCTTGGGTGTGGGGAGGGTGGTTTTTTTTTTAATTGATTAATTTTGGGGCTCGTGGTTGACCCTTAGCAGGTGAATTGCTGCTAAGAGAGTGCCCTGGGGAGGTCTCAGAGGGGCTCCAGGAGAGCTGGAGAGGGATTTGGGACAGGAGATGGAGGGACAGGACACAGGGAATGGCTTCCCACTGCCAGAGGGCAGGGACAGATGGGACATTGGGAAGGAATTCTTCCCTGTGAGGCCCTGGCACAGGGTGCCCAAGAAGCTGTGGCTGCCCCTGGATCCCTGGAAGTGTCCAAGGCCAGGCTGGACGGGGCTTGGAGTAATCTGGGATACTGGAAGGTGTCCCTGGGTGGAACTGGATGGGCTTTAAGGTCCCTTCCCACCCAAACCATTCCATGATCCTGTAATCTCTGCCATGAATATTTACAGAGCTCAGTGACTCTCAACACCCCAACCCATGGAAATCATGAGGGTAACCAGTGGCAGGGCAGGGAATGAGCATCACTGCCCCTGGACCTCCCCACCAGCGAGGAAAAGCCCGGGATACACACGGGGATAAACCCAGGGGTTGCTCCTGTGGCAACACAAACAACTTCTGGGTTCCCAAAACAGGGAATGGAGCTGGAGCAGCACCTCCTGTGGGGAGGGAAGAGAGAGGCAGGGACTGGGTAAAATTCTCAGGAATTTCCCAGCCTCTGAATCAGGAAACAATTACTGGGTGACCCACCCTGGCAGCAGCAACACTTGATTTGAGGGCAACTCTTGCTTCTCTGGGCTGGGGAGAGTTTGAGTTTTGAAATTCAGTCCCAGCCCACGAGGGAATGGATTTGAACCCTGTAACTCCACAGAGAAACCCCGAGGCTGCTTTCCATCCCCAGACATTTCCATGGAATGCATGTGTCAGGAAGCACATCAGCTGGCTTTTCCCCCAAATCAGAAGTGTTTAAGAAGCAATAAGGCTTTAATGCCTGTTTTTCTTGCTTCGGAAGGTGCTTGGGGATGATAAATGATAGGCAATTTCATGGCTGGAATTTCAATTTCCCAAAATATTAGTGCTGTTCTCCACCTCCAAGAGCTCCCTCTTGGCAGTCTCCTGCACTGCTTCCTTCTTCCCTGTTTCTGAAATTATTTTGGGGTCAGATATCCGGTTTTTTGGGGTCTGGCAAGGTCTGGGGGAGCTGGTCAGCAGCGCTCAGCCCCATCCACATCCCGTCAGGAGAGAGTTTGGAAAGCTGGAAGTTTTTATTTTGGCATTTTTCAACTGGAACAGCCCTTCTCTTGGTTTGAGAGATGTTTTGATGCAGCCAAAGCAATTTAAAAAGGAAACAGAAATAAAAAAGCTCCAATATTGTGAAATGTTGCTGTTTCAGAGAGATTAAATGTGTCCTTTACAGCAAAGGAGTTTCAACTGAGATTTGTTTTTTATGAGTATTTTCATAGGGGGGAAAAGAAAAAATCACATTTTGCTGAAGTGAAGAGGAAGAAAAAACAAGGGGTGTTTTTAGGTTGGGACAAATGATTCTTTGAGCCCTAAATGAAGAAAAATCAACGACTAAAAAGCCTAAAATAAGCAAATATTCAAGGCAGGTGTCCCAGTGACGAGCAGTTCTGCGAAATTTCCACAATTCCTTGTTGTTTTTCCCACTCACCTGTGCTGCTTCGCTTCCTCCTCCCACCCAGGGAGCTGCAAGGGGGTTCCAGGCTGTTCCAGAGACACAAATTAAGCGATTTTTATCTGCCAGCAGCCTCGGTGCCAACACCCCGTGCCAGCTCCAGCCTGTCCTCAAGAGGCCCCTTTGGAAACACCCCCCTGTTTCCTGGATCAGGGGATGAATCCTGACCTTCAGGGCTGTGCAGGGGAGGAGGGGTCAGGACCACTGTGCCACCACAAGTCCTGGCACAAAGCCACCTGTCCCTGCACCGGATGCTCCCAAAGCAAAACCCTGGGAATTTTTGGCATCCGGGAAAGCTGGGACCTGGAAATCTGGCAGGCAGGAAATCTGCTATCCTGGAAACCTGGCACACAGGGGAAAAAAAAAAATAAATCCAGAACCCTGAAAATCTGGTAGCCTGAAAATGCAGAACCCTCAAAAAACTGGCACCCTGGAAATCGGGCACGGAGAAAATTTGAGATCTGGGAAACCTTGTGTGTGGAAAATTTGGCACTTAGAAAACCTGGTGCCCTGGAAAAATCAGGTGTCCTGAAAATTTAGCATCCAGAAAGGCTGATATCCTGAAAATCTGGCTCCCAGGAAATCTGACACCCAGAAAAATCTGGAGGACAGAAAATCTGGTACCCAGAGGATCTGGCACCCCAAAAAAAAAAAATCTGGAACCCAAGAAATATGTTACCCTGAAAATTTGGTACCCAGAAAATCTGGCACCCTGAGAATCTGTTATCCAGAGAACCTGGCACCCCCCAAAAAATCTGGCCTCTTGAAAAGCTGGGGCCCTGACAATCCAGAAAAATTGGTACCCGGGAAATCTGGCATCCCAAAACACCTGAACATCTGGAAGTCTGGCACCCTGAAAACCTGGCACCCCGAAAATCTGCCCCCTGGGGAGCCCCAGCCCAGCCCCAGCCCCTCACAATCCCATGCCACCCCTCTACCTTCTGCTCCCAGGGGGGACCCCCCTGCACCTCCAGCAGCCCTGAGGAGGGGCTGGGATGGGGAAAGAGCACCCACTGTCCCTAAAATTGCTTGGGTCGGGAGCTGGTGAGGGAAAAGGAGGAAGAAGCTTTTCCTCTTCCACCTGAGAAGTCGAGGCCCCTCAGCTCCGAGGCAGATGGGATGGGGAGAACAGGAGGGAGCCACCCACGGTGCCTGTGGGAACCAGGAGCTTTCCCAGTCTGTCCAAACCCGCTGGGAGGAGCCCACAGGAATGCTGGACAGCTGCCACCCCACTTCACACCTCTGGAAACCGCAGCAGGCAGCAGCTGGCACCGAGGGGGGGCTTTTGGGGAGCCCGAGCCTTCAACTGAGCCACGTGGACCTGCAGGGCCACCCCACAAAGCTCGTCCAGCATCCCTGCTCCCTTCCCAGGGGGAACCCTCTGCCTCTGGTCTCCCAGCAGCCATGGAAAGGCTGTGCCTTGCTGAGGGCCTCTCCTCAAGAGCAGTGGTGCATCCCCCTTGTGCAGGGTGGTGCTGGCACAGAAAATAACAAACAAATCAGGGTAAACCAGGCAGGTTTTCACCTGCCCGTGGCAGCAGAGTCCAGGTGATGGGATAGCCCGGAGTTACTCAAGAGTGAGTTCAAAGTCTGGTGAGGAATGAGAAGACAGACAATTGCTGCTGATGCATCACTGGCAGAAGGTCCCTGTGGCTGCTGAGGGGGGTGGTGCCCATCCCTGTGCCCAGGCCAGGCAAAGCAGCAGGATCCCCCCTGTGCCATCACCCCAAGGGCTGCTCATCTGGATCAGCTGCATCCAGAAGGGTCACCCCAGGGCTGGGAGCAGCTGGAATGCCTGTGGAATGTGCTGTGCTGCTCCAGGGGGTAATGACCTCTCCCAAAGGACGCCTGTGACACGATCCCAGCTGCTCTGCAGGCCTGGTGGTGTCCATGAAATGCTGCTCCAACCCTGGTGCTGCCAGTGCCAGAGGGGTTTGTCCTTCCAGGGGACACACAGACTTGTCACCCCCGGCCCTGTGGCATCACTCCAGCCCTGCCCGTGTCCATCCTGGGCAGGGAGAGGGACAATCCAAGCCCTTGGGACCCACCTGGAGCACCCCCACGGTGCCAGCGCCGTGTCCCCTCCATGGTGACCCCCCACACACCCCCCGAGCAGAGGCAGCACCTTCAGCCTGCTTTCTTGGCTCAGGATAATCCTAATTTTGAGCCCAGCTCTTTGTGCTCTGCGTGGGCAGAGCATCCCCAGCTCCCTCCCCCAGCCCCTGGCTGTTTATTTTAGTGTATCTTTGGGAAAGGGGCCATCGGTGGCAGGCGGGGATGTTTAATCAGGCCCGTGTTTACTTTCGGAGCCACTGTACAAACAACACAGTGTGGGGAAATTAAACAAACACCGGCTCTGAAGTCGACATAATCAGCTTAAACTCCAAGGATAATTACACGAGTCCAAATCTCCAGTATCCCAAAGCCAGGCAGCCGAGGGCTGGCTCCAGCACCTGACAGAAATATGAGTTACTTTGAAAGATAACCTTGTGAGCTGCAATTAACTGCAGGCTTTGACAGCCACCGAGCCCGCGCTGAAAATAGCCCAAGGAAAACAAAGCCGAGCTTTGGCTCTGCCCCCGCAGCAATCCCAACCTAAACACGGCAATTAAAAGCACCTCGAGAGCAGGGTGGGATTTCATCACACAGCGTCTCCCGCTCGCCGGGAGGGAGCTGATGCCCAATAAACCCCTCTTCTGTCAGCGCGGGCTGTGGGAAAAGCCGCGCAGTGGCTCTGGGAGTGCAGCCTTTCCACTGGGGGGGGAGAGGGGTTTGGGTGTTCCCTGCAAAAAGTCTGCAGGGAAACGGTTCATTGGAGAGGCTGGTGACTAAAATGGGGCGGTGGGAGAGGGGGCGGCCTGGCCTTGGCAACCCCCACCCCCCAAAAACGACCTTAATTAGCGGGGGAAAATCCGGGGATGTTCGTGGTCCCGAGGAGAGCCGGGTATTGCGGGAGGAGGGTCGGGGAGGGCAGCAGGGAGGGGACCTGGGGGCAGCTCCCCGGGGAGGGGGCACGCAGACCCCTCCCCAGTGCCCCTGGCCCGGGGACCGGACACGGAGGGGGAGAACAGAGGTGATGCCACTCACAGGCAAGCGATGCCATGCCCAGGTGGTGATGCCAGCGGTGCCACACCCAGACAGAGATGCTGCGCCCGGACAGGGGATGCCACGCTTGCCCCACCAGCCCTGCTGTCCTGCAGCAGCGCCTTCTCCGCCCTTCACTTCCATCCCTGCGCCTCTCAGACACCTCCCCGGCAGAAACAGCTCGGCCCAAACATTTTGGCAGCGCTTTCACCGCTTCCTCTCCCCGGATTCCCAGATGGTCGCGGCTCAAAATACAAACACATCCCCAAACCGGTGTGTGTGTGTGGGGAACTTCCCAGTCCTGGCTCTGCCTGCCCCCCTTGGCTGGCGGCCCGGCCGTGCCGCTGTGTTGTCACCGTCTGTCACCCCCCTGACGGCCGGGCTGCAGCGAACCCGCTCCTCTCCTGCTCATCCCGCGCTCCACCCGCGGCTCGTTGGGATGCTGGCTGGCTGCGAGGGGGAAGGAAAACAACCTGCCACCTTCCCACTTGCACCAAAGCCTCGGCGAGCAGCCCCTTCCCCCGGGGCCGGGCGAGGGAAAGCCTCTGAACAACGCAGCCCATCCCGGCGCTGCCTTCCCGCAGATCCCGCAGATCCCGCGGATCCCGAAGGCGAGAGGTGCGTTCGCTATAAACTTGGTGGGGTTCCCTGTCAGCTGAGAACGGAGCTTGTGAAATTACCCTGGAGGGGGGATCACGGCCTTGCTCGGGCTTGACGCCCTTTTCTCTCCCCAGCCTCTGTTCTGGGGCAGATTTTATCGCGCTTCGCTTTGCCGGGACCCTTCCAGGCAGGGCTTGTGACATCCTGATTAGCATAATGAGGGCAGGTGGATCCATCCCGCATCCTCCTGCCTTCCGTGGCTCAGATCCTGAGCGGGGAGAGGTGTCAAGAGCTGCCGGCAAGTTTTGCAAGTATTAAGGTAATGAAACAACTCAGCGGTGTTGAATTATTAAAGGCCCTTTTTTTTCCCTGCGTTTCTGATATTTTATTCCTTTTATTAAATGTGTAAGTGAGGTATCAGGCAGATGGGCTGCTTTCCTTCTTCCTGCTTTCCCAAAAGTGGCAGAAAGGAGGGAAAGGCAGATCCAGGCTGGTGCAGCTGCTGGGGGTGGGATTGGATGAATGAGCTCGAGCATCCCATGGCAAAGCAGGGGCATTTCCCAGCGTTTGGAGGTGATGGGGGGACACTCAGCCACCTTTTCCTATGGTATTAACTTAAATATTCTTCATTAAGCACCCCAAAAGAGGAGCAATACTCTAATCACGGAATCCTGGAACGATTTGGGTGGGAGAGGGCTTAAAGCCCATCCAGCTCCACCCCCTGCCACGGACAGGAACACCTTCCAACCAGACCAGGTTGCTCCAACCTGGCCTGGGAACACTTCCAGGGCTGGGATGTATAATATTCCAAGCTTAATTATCATCTCAGCATAATAGGAAGGCGATATTTCCACCCCATGAGCCGTGCCAATCAGGCAGCCGTGAGCGCGGCGCTCCCAAACAAATCCTTATTAACTCCCAGATATTGGAGGCAGGGAGCAAGCTGGAGCCAATCTTAAGTGAAAATTAATGGCAAATTCTTGTAACCACATTAAGAACCATCTCAGTTCATTTGAAAGCAGTTAAACATGAAAACAATATGAAAGCCATCTTGTGTGCCTGGAATATAAATATTTGTCCTTCCCCTTGCCAGAGCAGCAAGAAAAATGAGGAGCCGTTGGCATGTGAGCTTTGTATAAACACCCTCACAAAAGGCCGACGGTTGATGGATTAAACTATTTGTCAATTTTTCCATTTCCTTCGTCAAAAAGTAATTAAACATTAAGCAGATGTCAGGGTCTAATTGGTTCTGGGGAATATTGCACAATGGGATTTATGGCAATTGGGAAGTTGTAAGAACACGCCTGCAAACAGGCAGGGCTGTGCCAGGAGGGGTGAGGGCACAGCTCAGCCTCTTCTGGGGTTAAACCTGCCTGGCTTTGGGATCAGGGCTGCCCTGGGAATTTAGGGGGTGGCTCCCCTGCAGTTGGGATGCTCTCAGCATCCCAGGAGCACTGGAGTGGGCAGGGATGGGGATCATGACCCTGCTGTTCCTCCCGGGCACCTTACACAGAAATTCAAGTATTTCCTTTCCTTTGAACCCTTTTTCTCCCTTTTCCTCCGTGGCTGAATGGGAGAGGGGAAAACAAATACCCTCCAGGCTGCCTTTGTTTTGATTTTTTTATTTTCCTGCTTTTTAAACCGAAGGGAAAGCCCAGTACAAAAGAAGGAAAGACCCATATTAGAATATATTTTGTGAAATTTATGGCCCAAACTGTATTTTCCTTTGTGTTTTGTGCCCCAATTCCCTGGCTGCTCAAAGCAGAGGGGCCAGCATCCCCGTGGTTCCCATTATCCAGGGGAGCACTGGTGCCAGGGGGTGGAACCCAGGGGCATGGGGGGGATGCACTGGCTCTTCAACAAGAATTCCCATTACATTGGTCATCCCTACTGGAAACCTTACAGCTGAAAACTGGGAATATGGGCCCATTTAGGCATCAGGAGCAGGAGCCTCTGGCTCCAGGGATCAGTACCCAAAACACTCTTAACTGTGGGATTGGCACACACAGGACTTGGGACAAGGGATGGAGGGACAGGACACAGGGAATGGCTTCCCACTGCCAGAGGGCAGGGAGAGATGGGATACTGGGAAGGAATTCTTGGCTGGGAGGGGGGGCAGGCCCTGGCACAGGGTACCCAGAGAAGCTGTGGCTGCCCCTGGATCCCTGGCAGTGTCCAAGGCCAGGTTGGAGCACCCTGGGCTGGTGGGAGGTGTCCCTGCCCATGGCAGGGGTGGCACTGGATAATATTTAAAGTCCCTTTCCAGCCAAACCATTCCAGATTCCCTAATTCCATGATGCCCTGGTGCTGCTGCTGCTGAATCCAGCGGTCCCAAGGCACATTTCCCTGGGAGCAGGGAAGCTCAGCCCAAAGCTGTTATTCCCTGGCCTGACATCCCCTCCCTTATTTAACCAGAGAAATCCAACAGTTTGCTCAATGTCTGAGCACAGAACCCCCCCAGCCCCCAAGCCCTGGCCAGTGTTTGTGGCACAGATGGATGTCACCCCTGGACTGGTGTTTGCTCCCCTCCCTCTCCCAGTCCTGCTCCTTCTCCACACCAAACTGTTCATCCAGCAGGGAAAAAACCCCACAGTATCAGCAGGGCAGGACTTGTGCTGAGCTCGGAGCAGGAGAGGAGCAGGCTGGGCTTCCCTGCTCATCCCAGCCCATCCCAGCCCCTCCAACTCCTTCCCCGAGGGCTGGGGCAGGCAGAGTGTGCTAAAAATTCCCATTCTAATTTACAATAAAGACATGGGAACAGTGACATTTACTGCAGCCCTTGTGCTCATTAAAACAGTCTCATTGCCTCATTAATTCCATTTTTCAGAAATTATGTTCATTTTTATGCACTGCATTGGCTCCTCATGCATTTCACATGCTGCTATTCCACATTTAAGGAATATGTCTCGGAGAGGTTTCCAAATCAGCAATCCCAGCGCCCTAGAAGCGAAATAATTACTTTTTCCATCGCTAGTTCCTGTTAACCCACTCAAGATAAATAAAATTAATGCGACTACATTTGTCATGTGAATTTAATTATTGCAAACAGCATTAGCCTGGGCTGTAATTGCAGAGCAAATGCGCTCCATGATATCCAGACTCTGCCAGTGGAATTCAGGAGCGGATGTTTTCGTGTGGCCAAAACCCCCGGGAGGCAGAGCTGGGATGGTGCAGAGGGAAGGGCTGTCCCTGAGCACAGCCATGGCCAAAGGGGCTCCAGGAGAGCTGGACAGGGGCTGGGGACAAGGCATGGAGGGACAGGACACAGGGAATGGCTTCCCAGTGCCAGAGGGATATTGGGAAGGAATTGCTGGCTGGGAGGGTGGGCAGGCCCTGGCACAGGTTGGGCAGAGAAGCTGTGGCTGCCCCATCCCTGGGAGTGTCCCAGGCCAGGTTGGAGCACCCTGTGCTGGTGGAAGATGTCCCTGCCCATGGCAGGGGGTTGGAATGAGATGAGCTTTAAGGTCCCTTCCCGCCCAAACCATCCCAGGGTTCTCTCATTCCAGTTCTGCTCCCTAAGGCTCCCAGTGTCCCGAGTCCTCAGCCATTGGCACCTGCAGGAACATCTTGCACTGTCCCAGTCCCCATCTTATCTCTTCCAGTATTTTCCACCTTTCCCAGCACCAAACTCTTCTTCCCTGCACCTCCCTGCAAGAGGCAGCTCTTCACTACCCAACTGTCCACCTTGTTCCAGCTCAGCCAAATCACTGAGATATATATATATAAAAATATATAAATATGTCTATATATATATTTATTCCCCTGCCTGTGCCTCACAGCTCCTCTCCTTCTCCAGAATCAATTATTTAATCCCCACTGTATTATTTAGGTCTCTGCAGCATCCTGGGCTGGAGATTGCATGGAAAATGCTCCACAGACTAAACCAGGAAGGCAGCACATCCATTCCCAGCTGGGAAAGGAGCCCTGGAAAAGAGGGACTGGCTGCCCATGAACTAACCTGGCTTGGCATGGATGTTCAAGCCTGTTTTCCATGAGGAAAGAGGCCTGGGATGACGCTGGGCTCTGCTCTGCCCCTGTCAGGATGCACGCTGGGGGTGTACATTGGGATATCCAACATTCCTGAGGTTGGTTGGATTTCGTTCCCAGGGTTTCTCTAAGTGGCACCAGGCCACAGGTTACACACAGGGGCACGTGTTGTTTGGAAGGTCACACAGAGAACCTTGCAAAGTGCCAGGACCTTAATGAGAACCAGGGAAATGCAAACGGGATCCGGTGGGAAAAGGAGCTCCTACACACGGCCCCTGTGCCAGGCAGAGCAGCATCCACAGGCCTGGAGGTGATCATGGAATCCTGGAATGGTTTGGGTTCAAAGGGACATTAAAGATGATCTAATTCCACCCCCTGCCATGGGCAGGGACACCTTCCACTAGCCCAGGTTGCTCCAAGCCCTGTCCAACCTGGCCTTGGACACTTGCAGGGACCCATCCACAGCTTGTCTGGGCAAACAACACTCAGGAGAGCAGAAGAGCTGGAAAACCTCAGGTCACCTCCCGCTTCAGCACTTGGTGGCTCTGCCGGGTTCCCACACCTGCTGGGTTCCCACGCTTTTCCTCGTGGATTAAACCCCAGGGATCCATCCCCCGGTGCAGCCACCGCACACCCCGAGGGCCGGCCCGGCCCCTGCCGCTCCCGGAGCCACCGGCACTGCTGAGGAAGCCAAGGTGAGCCTCAATAACAGCCCGAAATAAAACCCATTCCCAGCCTCGGAGAAAAAAAAANCAGAAAAAAAAAAACCACTTTTTTTTTTTTTTTTTTTTTTTTTTTTTTTTTTTGGCTTATTATTCTTTCCAAGTGCCCTGTCGAGCAGCAGAGCTCACAAACACCGGGAGCTACGCAAACAGCAACTCTTTATTTGCCGTGTTTGCTCAGCCAATATTGACTTTGCCGCCTGACACTGCCGCTATTGAGCTCGGCTCCCCCCTCCCCTCTCCCCACGCCGTGTTTGAGCAGCGCCCCAGAACAGCATGTGCCACCCCCCAGCCCCGCCGTGGGAAGGGCAGGGATGCCGGGAGGAGATGATGGGGGAGGGAATCCCGGCCGCTGATCCCGCCGGGCGGGTCCCAGCGCTGGATGCGGAGCCGGCGCGTTCAAACATCCCGAGGTTGTTTGCGGAGCAAACGCTCCCGGACGGCGCCGCTGCCGGGAGTCACCTTGGGGGGCACCCCGGGGGGGTTCTCCGTGGATTCTGCCCCGCTGAGCAGCGCTGGGGCTTTCCCAGGGTCACGCTGCACACGGGAGAAGCAGCGCCCTGCCTCGGGTGGGCCCCTCTGCGATGGGAAAGGGGGCGAGGGTGGCTGTCAGGGGCATTTTGGTTTGTAGGAACACCAGTGTGGGATCCTGGGAGGGAAATGGGGGTGCCAGCCCCTCCTCGGGGGGTGCTGTGGGTCCTGCTGCCCCTCCCGGGGGGTCACGTTCACCCTTCCCTTTGCAGACCTGTTTGGGCTCCCCTGCAGCCCCAGAGCCAGCCTGGTGCCCTGGTCACCCCCGTGGGCATCCAGTGATTTACAGAGAATAGGTGTGGACTGGGGGTGCACAGAGAGCAGCTGCCACCCAGCAGGAGCTCACCAGTCCTCTCCCGTCCCAGTAAAGCCCAGACTGGTGCAGCTGGGCGGGCAGAGATGACCCTCGGCATCCTGTGCCAGGGGCTGGGGGGACACAGAGGGGACAGACCCTCATCTCCCTCATCCTCTGGCCACGGAGAGTGAGCCCTCGAGAAGCAGCCATGTGAGTAAACAGGAGGAGGCAAATGTTTTGTGCTGCAAAGAATTCCAAAAGGAGGGAACAAAGAGGGAATTATCCTCGCTGGGCTGCTGTGGGGCAGGGCAGGGCAGGGCAGGGCAGGCAGGGCAGGGCAGGCAGGGCAGGGCAGGCAGGGCAGGGCAGGGCA
>VXAW01006918.1:42025-56859 GCA_013399735.1 Tyrannus savana
CTCCTGCTGGATCCACATCCCTCCTGCTGGATCCACAAACCCCACCATCCCTCCTCCTGGATCCACATCCCTCCTGCTGGATCCACACACCTCCACATCCCTCCTCTTGGAGCCGCTGATCCCAAACGTCCTGGAGCCCTCGGGACACGGGAGGTTTGTTTTCCCAGCACTCAGGAGCCGTCCTGGGAAGGAGGAGAACAAAGTGTGGGTGTTCTAAAGTCAATATTGGGCCAAGGAGGCTCGTGAGAAGGGGCCACGGAGCTGCAGCTCCCCAGAATTGCTCACCTGTGTTTATCCAGCCTGGAGGAGTTGCTGGGATTCCCCCTGGATTCCTTCTCTGGGTGTGCAAGGAAAGCTCAAACTCACAGTCCCAGGGATTATTTCCACTGATGACATTAAGGGTTTGGGATGGTTTAACTGATCTTAATTAAAAGATGGATTTGGGGTTGAATTAAAAGTGTGTTTTCAAATGGTTTCAAGCCCCCCAAAGCTCCCTCCTCCTCCCATCCCATGTTTTTCCCAATCAAAATCATCCTTTAAATTGAAATTTATCCAGTTGATTGTTGCCACCAGTGCCACTGGCACCTTCTTGAATGGCAGGGGATGGAATAAATAATCTTTGTGAGCCCTTCCAACCCACTGTGGGATTTGAAGACAACTCAAAACCTCCAGAAAAACTTAAAAGATCAATTTTTGTTGCACCTGAACCGTTAGACTTGAACTTCTGATGCCCAGCCCTGGGGCAGCCACCACGCCAAGGAAATGGGTATTTTCCAGCAGAACTTCCTCTCCTGGGCAGCAAGAAACCCCCCAGCACTCCCCCTGCCATGGAAAAGGGTTGTCTTTCCAGGCAGGACGTTAAACACTTGGCTTTTTCCCCATTTTTTTCTCTTAAAGGAACTTCCCACTTTGCAAATTTCCCTGTTTTTGGGAGGCTTGGCCTCCACTCAGAGCCACGTTTTCCAATCCATCATTTCTTTTTTTCCCTCTTCCTAAAACCAGAGGTGTCAAACCCAGAGCTTGGGAGGAAGGTGGGAATCCAGGCTGGAATCCCCTTCTCCTGCCTTTTCCACCTCTGGAAACAGCCTCAGCTAAACCTGCTTTCATATTTAAGCACCTTTTAAAGCTGGAATTATCTCAAAGCTCAGCCTGGAATGGCACAGAGGGGTTTGTGGGGATCTGGGAGCAGGTGGAGTTATCCCAGCCCAGAATCCTTTGGCTGTTCCCCTTGGAACAGCAACAAACAATAAATCACAGCCCCCCCAAAAATGGATAATTTGTCCTTGTTTGGGTTCTCCTGCATTTTCCAAGCCACTGGATCCCCCCCAGCTCTGCAAAGAGCAGCTCTGCCTTGTTTGGAGAGGCACTGTTGACATTTGGTTCAAGAGGGGAATGTCAATTTGATAAAGTTAATTACTTATTCTTTGGAATCTCATTTGCATGGCAGGGTGGGTTCATTAACAAGCAGGATTTGTGTTTAGGGAGGAGAGGGGAGCAGGGAGGGGGGAGCAGGGAGCAGCTCCAGCCCCCCTGTCAGAGGGTTTATTAACACCACAGCTGAAAGTGTGAATGTTCCAGAGCAAAGAATTCCCACTGCAATAACGCCCTGGATTGTCCAAGCTCCAGTAAATATTTACTTTGTCTTATTTTCCAACTGAATTTCTCCAAGCAGCTGAGAAATTGCATTTTCCAGCTCTGCTCTGGGTCTACATCCACAGCAAACCACCCTTCCTGCTCACTCTTGTTTTAATCTGGGGATTAGGTTTAAAATATTCTTCTTATTGCAATTTTGGGGGCTTTGGGTCATTCCAAGAGCATTTGTAAAGCCTGGGAGGCCAAACCCTTGCAGAGGGCACGTCCTTGATTTTCAGCCACCTCCCTTCCTGCCCATCCAATATTCCAGCCACTGGGTTTTGGGATATCAGCTGCAGAAGGAAAACTCCAGGAGGAAGCAGAAAGGGATAGAAAGACCCAGAGCCAGAGTCCCTCCCGCACCCCTCCCTCCATCCCAGCCCAAACCCAGGGAGTTTTCCAGAACCCAAACAGTTTTCCAGTGACACATTTTCCTCCCACCCCCTCTGTTATCACTCCAGTACCATTCCCAAAGTCCTCAGTGCATCCAGCTCTCCTTACTGATCATCTGGGAATAATCTGGGGAATTCCACCTGGAAGACACAACCAAAGCAGAGCAGCAAAGCCCCAATCCCCAAAGAGCAGACCCCCCAAAACCTGTCCGGGCATCCTGCAGGACCCATTCCCTGAATCCCAGCCCCTCCCAGATCCAAGGGAGAGCTGGAAGCCTCTCCCCCTGGATGGGCTGACACCAAGACCCTTCAGAGGGCAGGTTTAGGCTGGACCTTGCTGGAACTGCCCCTGAGCTGGGCCTGGGGAAGGAGCAGCTGAGCAGGGGATGTTCCCCAGCCTTTGGAGCGTGGAGAGGGTCGAGGGAGGAGGATGCTCATCCAGGGAGCAGGGCTGGTGATGACATGCCCAGGGACCACCTGCCCCTGTGGATGGGGATAATCCCATGATCCTGGAATATCCTGAGCTGGAAGGGACCCATAAGGATCAAAGTCCAGCTCCTGGCCCTGAGGACACCCCAAAATCCCACCCTGTCCCTCCGAACGTTGTCCAAACTCTCCAGGACCAAACCCTGGGGAGCTGTTCCGGACCCAAACACCCTCTGGATAAGGAGCCTTTCCCTGCTATCCATCCCAGCCCCCCTGACCCAGCTCCAGCCCTTCCCTCAGCTCCAGTAACCCAAGTGCAGACCCTGCAAACCCCCCAGCCCGTTCCCAGCCCAGCAGGAGGACGAGTTCCCTTGGAGGTGCCATCAGATCCCAGATTTACTGGGCAGAGCTGCAGTTCCTGCTCTCTGGGAAGGTTAAAGCTCCACAAGCCAACAGGACTGAGGCCTTTGCTGTGACCTCCTGCTCCACACACTCACTGCTCTGGGTTCTGTCTCCAAAACACCTTCTCCCCCTTTCAACAGCCCCGAGCTGGAGCCCAAAGCCAATATTTATGCCTCAGATCTCCTTGATGATGCAATCCAGCAACAAATCACTGCTTAAATAATCCGGCCATTTAATCATCCAGAAATGTGTAGAAATAAGAGGATTAGCCTCTGTCCTGGGGAATTGTGCTTTACAGGCTCCAGGGGTTTTTTCCTAATAAAACAACGAGAGCAGCTCGTGGTATTTTCAGAGTAATTCCAAGTATCCAGAGCTGCAGGAGAAGGGAGCTGGGGGGGCAGGAGGAGGGGTCACCACCCAAAAGGCCCGGCTCAGTAATTAGTTCTTGTCTCAGTCACAGGTTAAATGGAGAATAAATGATGATGAATAAATGATGGATCAAATGGTGAGCTGAACTCTTCCCTGCCCATGGACAGGACATGACAGGGGGAAATTGGGGCCCAGCCTCCTGCCTTTCCCTGGGTGATCCACCTGTGCCAGGGCTACCCCTGCCTCTGGAAGTGTCCCTGGCAAGGGCAGAGGACAAACTCCTTTCCTGCAGGGCACAACTGTTGCTCCCCAACACCCCTTTACCCCTCTTTTTATGGTCCCCTCGCTCCCAACCAGACAATATAATTTTAGCAGGGGCTGGATTATTTTTAACAGTGCCTGAACTGCACATAAATCAAGGCAGACACAAAGACAAACTGTTTCTGGGAATTAGGGAGCAGCTCCTTGGAAAAGCTCATTGGTCCCATGTCAGTGCCCCCAGGATGGACACCAGCACTCCCAGGGCTGGCTGAGCTCGGGATCTGCCCTGCTTTTAGGGATAAAGCCCAGCAGCAGCTCCAGGTGCCTGGATCCAGCCTGGCTCCCCCACCCCAGGTTCTGCTGGGCCCCAGCTCCATGTTCTGCTGCCCAAAATCCTCCATCCCTCCCAGCCAGGGGTCTGGGCCCTGCTTTGATCCCTCCCCAGGGAGCACAGAGGGAACAGGCTCCTGGGAATCAGCATTTTCCTGCCTCCCTGAAGCTCTCGAGCTCTCCCGGGCTCTCCCAGCCCCTTTTCACCCACACAGCACTTGGCAGGACGAGCTCAGCTAATCCAGCAGGCTGCTGGGCTTCCATCCTGGGAAGATGGAAGACCTGGGAGAAGGGTGGGATGTCGTGGCCTTTCGTGCCTTGTCTCCCCCCTTTTCCACAGGAGCCCCAGTCCAGCTCCAGCTCTACCCCAGCTCACCCTGCCTGCCATTCCAGGGCCATTCCTGCTGGTTTTTCTCCTGCTGTTCGTTGCTCAGCAGAGCTGCAGCCAGCTGATGCCAAGAACACCCAGGCAGCACAGGGAACACAATCCAGAGCTGTCCCCCTGTGCCAGCAGGAAAGTCTGACAGAGCAGAGCTGGCAGGGGGATCCCACTGCAGATCCAGCCCCGGGGGGAGGAGGAATTTGTTACCTCAAAAGGTAAACGTGGAGGCAGCTCTGTGCTCCTGCCTTGCCAGGGAGCCAAAGGAGGAGGAGGAACAGCGAGATCCTTCCCTGGCTCCAGGCACCCACTGCCCCTCTGCCCTTCCAGGGGGGGATCCCCAGCCCTGGAGGTGTCCAGGGAAGGACTGGACGTGGCACAAGGTTGGGATGGGGCACAGGGTGGATTCCAAATTCTGCCTGCATGAAACACAGAGTTATTCCATGGGCACACCCAGGGACTCCTCCTGCCTCGAAAATCCCTGTGCTCTCCTCCTCCACGCTCACAGTCTTCATGAGGTGACCCCAGATCTTCATCCAAGTCCTGTTTACTCCAAACCTGAAGCCAGGACAGGCTGCCAAGCTCATCCCACTCTTCCCTGGGAGGGTGGGCAGGCCCTGGCACAGGGTGCCCAGAGAAGCTGTAGCTGCCCCTGCATCCCTGGAAGTGTCCCAGGCCAGGTTGGATGGGGCTTGGAGCACCCTGTGCTGGTGGAAGGTGTCCCTGCCCATGGCAGGGGGTGGGATGGGATGAGCTTTACCTTCCAACCCAACCCATTCCATGATTCCATGAAGAAGGGACAGACTCCAGCCCAGTCCTGGCCACGCTGCCACCTCCTCCCAGGGCTGGCAAGGACGGATCCTCCTCCCCAAGGTCTGTTTGCACTCTGGATTAACCTCTCTGAGGGGACAAAGTGGCTGCAGGAGTGTTTGCTTTGGGCTCCAATCCTTTCACCAGCAGAAATTTCAGAGCCAAGCTCTGGGAAACAGGAGGTGTCAAACCAAAACATGGAGCTGGGAAAGGGCTGGGAAAGAAACGCTTTGGCCTCACAGCAGGGATATAAAAACGAGCATTTTGAGGGCAAGTTCAGCGACTCACCTTGCTCTGTCCTGTGAATCTTTCCCATGCAAAGTTCTGAGCACTGGTTCCCTGTGTCTCCAAGGTTTCCTCTGGAACACTCCCAGTGTGGCTCACACCGACAGGATGATGGAATCCCAGTCAAAGAGATCATGTTTGCTTGTCATTAATAGACCAGTTGTTTTAGTTAATTCAAATGCCAGAAATAAGAGCCTTGTTTAAGTTCATCATTTCCATGGGTTATCCCTGTCCTCCCACAGGCAGCAGGAAAACACTGCCCAGGTTGGGGGCATCCCAAGGAAAGGAGTTATTGCCTGGCCCTGGCCCAGGGCAGAGCCTCTCCTGCAGGCAGAGGGATCCAGTCCAGCGGGATGGTTATCCCACACCATCTAGTGGCACTCTGCAGAGCTGCTTCCCTGCGATCCACAGCCTGGGGAGCTCAGGGAACACCCAGAGGATGGAAAACACCTCCCTTTCTGTCCCGCTGCACTTGAGGGCTTCCCACTGCCAGAGGGCAGGGAGAGATGGGAGATTGGGAAGGAATTCCTGGCTGGGAGGGTGGGCAGGCCCGGGCACAGGTTGCCCAGAGAAGCTCTGGCTGCCCCATCCCTGGAAGTGTCCCAGGCCAGGTTGGATGGGGCTTGGAGCACCCTGGGCTGGTGGAAGGTGTCCCTGCCCATGGCAGGGGGTGGGATGGGATGGGATTTAAGGTCCCTTCCAACCCAAACCGCTCTGGGATTCCGGGATTCTAAAATTCCATCATAACAAGGCAACCTCTCCAACTGGACCCAGCTGCCCCAAAAGCAGCTTGCAGAGCTGAAAACAAAGTTGCCCAAACCACATCCAAGCAGATTCCAGGACTTCAACCTCAGAGTCACCCCCAGAGTGCACTCCCTTGCACAGGACACAGGCAGGAGCTGTGGGGCTCCCTCAGCCACTGCCCCAAACCACCACAGCAGGGCTTGGAAGAGCATTTGGAGTAAAAGGATTTATTTTAACACGTTTGCAGGGACACACAGAGAAACTTCTCAGCACAGCTGTGAGGAAATGCCCCTCTCCCTTCCTCCCCTCCAGATGTCAAACACTGGCACGACACAACGAGGGGCTGATGCCAAGTGCCCCCTGCTCACCTCAGGATTTGCTGGGAACACTGGCACGTTTCAAGGAGCTGGTTTACACCTTAAATACTCAAGGGTCATTCTTTCAAGGAGGAATTCATATTCCCAAGCTGTTGCTGGTTACAATAAAACAGGAAATGGCCTAAAAACACCCTTAAAGTGCAGCACTAAATCCATAGCAGCCTTTGGGCCTCCTCAGAACAGAGGCCCTGAGGGCAGGGAGAGTGACCAGGAGAGATGGATCTGGAGTGTGGAATGGAAAAGCTGGAAAAATCCACAAGGCAGAAGCCTTGTGGCACAGGGCTGTGAAGATACAGCTCCATACACGAGGCAGAAGGTGCCTGGAATTGCAGAGGCACGTTGGCAGAACCCCCCTAAATCTATGGAAAATATACACATCCGTAAGAAGCTTCTTTGGGATCACAGGTAGCACCCATGGAACCATTTCCTAGCACAGGCCACCCTAACAGCACCAGCCTGGAGTGAGGACAAAGCAGGGTCTGTGACATGTGATGCTGGCAGCAGATAATCCATGGGCCTGGGAAAATCCAGGGCAATTCCAGCAGAAATTCAGGGCTTTCTTCGCCTAAAACGGGAAAGGAAAGAGCCACAAACAGCTCTCAGAGCTCACCCACAGCAGCTTTAGGAGCAGCCACCACCCAGTTTCCCTGTTTTCAGCACCCCTGAGCCTCACATCCCTCCTGAGCTACGAGATGCAGCATTTAACCCCAGAAACACCTGCATTTCACTTTTTTTGGGGAATGTAAACACACAGGGAGTTGTCCCTGCCATCCCTAACCCTATTCCAGTCGGGAATCCAAGCCTGAAGTGGGAAGGGCAGCGAGGTCAGAGAGAAGGAGAAGTTCCCTGATTTTAGGAGTTATCAGGAGAGGGAATGAGCCCCCCAGGAGCACTTACTTGGGCTGAGCGTGGTGCTGATATCCAGGTCCAAGTGCTGATCCCGCCCTCATCTCCACTGCCACAGAACACTGGGAACACACACAGATCAGGCTCTGCTGCTCCCACCACCCCCAGCTCAGCATGATCCCAAATTCTCATCCAGATCATTGCCCAGAGAGGTTTTGGACTCCCCATCCCTGGAATGTTCCAGGCCAGGTCAGATGGGGGTTGGAGCAACCTGGACTAGGGAAAGGTGTCCCAGCCCATGGACACCATCCCAGGAGGAGCTTTAGGGTCCCTTCCCACCCAACCCCTCCCAGATCCCATGACCACCAGAGTTCCCCTTTTCCCTGTTATCTTACCCTGGTTTCCACATCAGTCCACTCTGAGTCTGCAGCCTCTGCCAGGGGGTCAGGATGGGAAGGGGACGAGCGTCGCTTCCTCCTGGAACAGGAACGTGAGGGAAGAGCACAGAGCCCCTGTGACTCTGCTCTCCTGTGCACGAGGATCTGCCCATTCCCTGCTTCCAAAATAAACCTTTGCCCTCAGCAGCAAACCGGCCCTAAAAGCACCTCCAGCATCCAGAGCCTCCCAAGTTACATTTGTCTGATTTCAGGCTGGAGGCAACAACTTCCCCTTGGATCGCTGGGGCCAGAGGTGGTTCCAGGAGCACTCCCAGAGTTCCACACCCCCAGATCCCAAAATGAAAGGCCCAACTCACCCAGTGGGAGATTCCTGCTTCAGGGTCTCGATGTCAGTGAACTGCACAGCCTGGCCACCGCCCCTGGTTTTGAAAACATCCCCCTGGAAGCCGGAGCAGAGACAAGGAACCGTCAGCTCAGCAGGGCAAGGCTCCCCCAAAAACCTCAGTGCAAGGAAATGTGGGCACAGTTATGCTCCTCCTGTTATTTGTCCCCTGCAGGACCCCCCAGAGCAGCCACTGCCACGGCAGGGATGGGCTGGATCACGGGGGCAGTGAAATAACCCAACAGAAATCAAATCACAGCTGCAGTTCCAACAGTTCCACCCCCAGCATGGACAGGGGTGTTCTCACGTTGCTTTTGGGGCCTCCAAGGGGACCTTGCAGGAGGGAAGGGATTTTTTTGAAACTCAGATTAAAGAGGCAAAATTGGAAGGCCTGGGATGGTGAGAAAGGAACCAAAAGGTTCTTGCTCCAAGTTAAGAGCTCTGGATTTGCCTGAGGGAAGGACAGAACATTGCAGGAGTTCAAAGCCAAGGCTGCCTCCCCGGTGTGATCCCAGGAATTATGTCCTGGAGCTTTCCAGCATCCATCCCTGCACCAGGTAACTCCCACCACGGCTGGGAATCAATCCCACTCCCACACAGCTGACTCCACAAGATCAGCTGCACCCACCAGTCTCAAAGTCTCACTGCAAATGGATTATTGCCTTTTACCAGGGGAAAACACAAAACAACTTGGAATCAGGGAATCACAGGCTGGAAAAGACCTTTAAGATCATCAAGTCCAACCCTCGTGCAGCACCACCACCATGTTCACCACCTTACCTTGTCCTCAAAAAGTGCCTCATCCACCTGTTTTTTGAACACTTCCAGGGATGGGGACTCCACCACCTCCCTGGGCAGCCCCTGCCAATGCCTGACAGGAGGAAATCCTTCCTGAAATGCCCTTTGCAGGAAGGAAATCCCTGCTGAACTGCTGAAGGAAAACGGTGAGGTGAACAAGCCTACGACGGTTTACAGGAAGCAACGACAAAGCTCAAGAGGATTTTCAGCCCCCTTGAATCCAAGTGCAAAGGAGCTTCAAACCAACTCCTAGAGGGTCGAGCCCAACATTCCCTTTTCCAAGCAAACTGCCAGGAGGAGGTTTTGGCCGCGTTTTCCGGGGAGGAGCTGCCGTACCTTGATGAGTTTGGTTTCGATCTCGCCGTCGGAGGCCAGCTCCTGGTGCGTCAGCATGTACTTGTCGCACTTGGCCAGGGCCTTCTCGCTGGCCGTGGCCACGGTGATGGCGTGGGGCACGTGGGGCTGCAGCACCGTCTCCGTGGGCACGTTGGAGGGGGGCTTGTGGTCCACCCAGCGCTCCCCGGCCGAGCGCGAGCGGCGGTGCCGGAGCCGCACGGGGGGCGCGTTCTGGGGAGAGGCAGCAGAAGGGAAATCACCCAGGGGACCCGCAGCTCTGCTCCCAGAGTGCCCTCAGGTTGGACCTGGCAGGCTCCAGGAGCCTGGCAGGAAGTTAGAGTGGAATATTCTGTGCCAGTTCCCGTTTCTTGGGGTGTTTCAGCATTGTTGGATTCCACACTCAGTGAAGTTTCCTCGAGGAGGAAATCTGTGTGTGGTGATCTCCTCCCAGATTTCCATCACCAGCCGGTCCAAGGAGGGCTTGTCCCGCTCTGTGCACACTGGGACAGCTGCCCAGGGCAGTGGGCACAGCCCCAAACCTGCCAGAGCTCCAGGAGCGTTTGGACAACACTCCCAGGCACAGGGTGGGATTGGTGGGATCCTGTGCAGGGCCTGGAGTTGGACTGGATGATCCCAATGGATCCCACCCAACTCAGGACAGTCTAGGATTTATGGATATCTTAACCAACCAGGAAAGAGGAATTTGTGTCTCCATGGATCCATTCACGATCCAAAATGTAATTGGGAGGTAGCAAAGCAAGCAAATCCATCCTCAGCATGGATTCCCAGCCCCTCTGAAGGATGCAGGAGGATGAATTCCAGCACTTCTGGGTCCACAGAGCACAAGAAACATTCCCTGTGCTACTGCTCTGAACTCAGCTGTTGGAAACCCATGGGAAATGACTGGAGCTCATCTACTGCATCTCATGAGCATGAGAATCATTGTCAGGTGCTCGGGAAAATCAGAACAAGGTCTTGGAATGGGCTTTTCGAAGAGGATTTGCAGAGACTGTTCCATTTACACAGTAATTTTGGAGGCCTCCCAATCCCTGCACAACCCAAAGCCATGGATGCAAATCCCACCTGCTGTATCTTCAGATGAGCAACCACTACACATTCTTTGACTGTGCCCTGCACAGATAAAACCTCTTACAGGTCTAAAAGCACCTCTTAAATTTAAACATATACAGGGAAATGTGGTTTTCAGCAAAAATCTTCCCTTAAAACAAATACAAATAAATAAAGAATTGGAATATTCTGGGAGAAGTTTGGGAACACTCTAAAAAAAGAATGATGCCATGACAAACTTGTACCACCCTCTCAGATTTGCCTGAGCCACTGTGACAGTGGTGCCCCCACTGATAATCACTTACAGGCAGCAGTTTGGTGGAAATCAGAGCCCCCACTTTCAGTGTAGATGTGGAAATGAGGGAAGAGCCTTGTAAGAGGGTCCCAGTTGAGTCACAGGTGGGATGTTTATCCAAGCACCATTTCCAGACCACCTTAAGCTGCCCAAACAGGCCTTGGCAAGTGCAGGAGGAGGGATTGGAGCAGACAGACACGAGGGAAAGCACAGGGACACTCAGAGCTCGAGGAAGAGCCTGGCCAGGCCAGACTAACACAGCCTCGAGGCCTGAGGAGGATCTGAACACCAAGAGGTCAGAGAGAGCAGCCAGGCTCAGTCTGGGAGCAGCACCAGCCCGGGAGGAACAGCCAGGGGAAAGCTCTACTCTACGTCAGGGGTGCTCAAGGCAGCAGAGCTTTAAGCCAGACTAAGCCCCACTAGGCTGAGCTTTGGAGGGAGCAGCACTAACCCTGCAGCAGTGATCCTCTTCTATCTCTAGCTCCTCTCTGGGCCTGGGCACCTCAAGGACTCCAGTCCAGCACATGCCTCGCCTCCTGTGCGAGCTGTTACAGCCTCTGCCTGGCTCTGCCTCTTGCTTAGTCCTGGCATAAGAAGTGCTGTGCTTGTGAGAAGGGGTTTTCTGCTCCCACTCCAGGACACAGGAGGCCACAGAAATGCTGCTACAGGAGTTAGACCGTCTGGGCCCCTGCGGGGGGCTGGCGAGGCGCTGGCTGTGCCCCCCCTGAGCAAAGGGACTAGAGCCCTGCAGAGAAGGGGAGAGGAGTTAGTGAACACAGGAACACACCACAGAACTCCTAGAGCAGTGAACAGGGAATGCTGGCACTGTGCAGAGGGAGAACTCAGCAGTGTTGCAGTGACAGCGAAGACTCAGGGGTTGCCTCACTGGAGCAGCAGCAGGAGGTGGGAGCACAGGTAAACACAGGACACAAAGAATTCAAAGGCAGTCGCAGCTACTCGGATTCTGTGCCTGGGAACTACTTTCTAACCTGCACTTCATCCTTAAAATATGCTTTTCCCTGTGTTAATTAGTGTTAGGAGGCAACTTACAGGCACTGGGGGAGGTGACAGTGATCTCTGCACAGCCTTCTCTCGGTCCCTCTCCCTCGAGGGCCTCTCTGGCTTCTCCTTGGGCTCAGTGACGATGGCCTTCAGCTGCTTCAGCTTTTCATCCTTCACCCACAGCTTGTTCTGCATTTCCAGCTGCTTCGCTGCCACACGACGCTCCTGCAGGGACCAGGCAGGGAAAGCATCAAGTACTTCACAGGAAAACACGGAATTATTGGGGTTGGAAAAGACCTCCAAGGTCATCGAGTCCAACCTGTCACTGATCCCCACCAGTCCAGGCCTTCCTTGGACACCTCCAGGGGTGGGGACTCCACCATCTCCCTGGGCAGCCCCTTCCAGTGCCTGACAGCCCTTTCCATGGAGAAATTCCTCCTGAAGTCCAAGCTCAGCCTCCTCTGGAACAGCTGGAGGCTGTTCCCTCTCCTCCTGCCCCTGTTCCCTGGGAGCAGAGCTCGATTCCCTGCTGGTTCCCCACTTCTGTCAGGGACTGGAGAAAGAGAAGGTCCCCCCTTGAAAGTTCCCCCAGGTTAAACTGTGCTGGGATTTTGCAGGGAATTCCCTATGGAATGAATATCTTCCCCACTGAGGCACGAGCTATTGGAAATAATGCCTTGTCAGTCTAAAGACAGACCTTCATAAAGTAATACATTTAACACCATAATTATCTGCTTTCCTAAACTACAGCAGATGGGAACATGCCCAGTTAGAGTTCCATCCATGATCCTGGAGCAGCAAACAGTCCTGCAGTGGTAAAAGTTAACTGATTCCTCAGCTTTCCTTTCCCTATTGCTTGTCCAGAGCAGAGCTGAGCAAGAACCTCCATAAGGAAGAAGGGGAGATTCTGACTCGGGGCTTCCACAAGAGAATCACTCCCCAAGGGTGGCCCAAGCCCAGAGGAACAGACTCCAGCTATTGAAGTGTGCACATCCCACCTCCATGGGAGTGGAGAGGACACAGCAGAGCACTTACACACTCCTTCTCCCATTTCATGGTGGTCTCTGCCACCATTCCCTGCAGCCTGGCCTCCAGCCTCCTCTTGTCCGACGCCTGACGCTGCAGTTTCTGGCTCTTGCTTTCCAGTTCCTGCTGCAGATTCCTCTTGTCCTCCTCATAAATTGTGGCAGTTTTCTCCAAAATCTCAATCTGCAGGAAGACAGCAGGGATTTGGATGCACTTCTTGGTAACACAGCCATCTGAGCCCTGAACTGCCAGTTACATGACAATGTAAAGATACATTTCAAATTATACATTGCCCATCTTAACATGCTAAAAAAGCCAAAAAATATTCAGTGAAGTTCCCCACAAAATCCTTTTTTATCTTGTTTCCAACATCCAGCAACTCCTGCCAAGTGGTACATAAAAAAAATGTGGTTTGTGCTTGAAAATGCCCAAACTGACCTTGTATTCCAAGGTTTTAATCTTCTTCTCCAGGCGTTCCAGCTCTGTTTTCTGCCCTGCTATTGTTTTCTCCTTCTCAGACAGCTTTCCTTGGATGTAGTGTTCCTTGGATAAGACACTGGAGTCAAACTCCTGCAGCATTGTTTTAAAGGCAAGCACTGGAAGAGAATGGAGATGTTTCACCTTCTCCCCTGATCTCCACAACACCCAAAGCACTCCTGCTTTTCTCCTCCTGACTCAAAGCCACCAGCTCTTTAATGACCTCAAAAAAGGGGTGAAATGACCCACCCAGACAAGATCATTATTTCCTGGGGGGACAGAAGGGAGCCTCGAGGAGCAATAAGGGCCCCAAAAATCAAAGTTCTGCCCTGATGTTCGAATTCTTACCATTTTTGGCAAACTCCTCTGACAACATCTGCCTCATTTTGTGGCGCTGCTCCAGGGCCTCGATGAGCTTGGGGAGGGTTTGGTCGTCGTTGATGTCCAGGAGCTCACACGAGGGCAGCGGGGGGAAGTTCTGCAGAAGCATTTCTGCCACAGATGGCTCTTCTGTTTCTGCAAGGTTGACAGGCAAGAAGGTCTGTCAGCAAGTTACAGGACAGCAAAATTCCAGTGGATAACACACACACCGAGCAGGCAGAACTGGGAATAACTGAGGAGAGCTGTAGGTTTTCAGAAGAGCTGACAGTGCTGAGTGAAGATTAAATGTTGTCATTCTCAATTCACTGCTTCACAAAACCTCCAGGCAACTCTGGATTTCTAAAGCAGGCCCTACAAACATGTGGAAACACCAAAGTATCGTCCTCAGCACAATTTCCTTCCAGGAGCTGCAATAATGGGACCATGGAGTCACCCCCCATAACAGAGGATTCCTTCAGGCTTGCACAGTGACTGTGTTTGTACCACAGGCAGTAAGGAAGGAGCAGCTCCCACAGCACACAGGGCTCCCAACCAACAGGTCACTGAAGCTCCTTTTGCACTTTCAAGGCCCAAAGAATTTGTTTTAAAACAGCTTTTAACTGTGCTGTAACCAGAGAATTATGGAATGGTTCTCAAAGAGAAGGGATCTCAAAGATGATCCTGGAATGGTTTGGATTGGAAGGGATCTCAAAGATGATCCAGTCCCACCCTCTGCCATGGGCAGGGACACCTTCCACCAGCCCAGGTTGCTCCAAGCCCTGTCCAACCTGGCCTTGGACATTCCAGGGATCCAGGGGCAGCCACAGCTTCTCTGGGCAACCTGTGCCAGGGCCTGCCCACCCTCCCAGGCGGGAATTCCTTCCCAATATCCCGTTAAACCTTCCCTCCTTCATCTTGAGTCCATTCCCCCTTGTCCTGTCCCTCCACCCCTCGTCACCAGTCCCTCTCCAGCTCTCCTGGAGCCCCTTTAGGCCCTGGAAGGGTCTCCCTGGCTCCTTCTGCTGTGCAGGTGCCCCCCATTTCTCCCAGGCTGCCCCCACAGTCAGTACTCACCCCCACCAAGCGGGCCCCCCCTGAGCTCCAGCTTCCTGGCCAGCTCCTCTCGGAAGGCCTGGTTGCGGAAGCGCCGGCCGGGGGTGAGGCCACAGAGGGGTCTGTCCACGGGCCTGGCCACCTCCACCTCCTGGGTCATCTCTGCAAAGCGCATCACCTGCTGCAGGGACGGGACAGCCACCAGAACACGTCACTGCGGCGCTGAAAGGGCTCCCCGGGCAGTAAAACGTGAGACATTACCCAGCTCTAGGCTCCAGGAGTTCCCAGCTCTGAGCTCAGGAGTTCCCAGCTCTAGGCTCCAGGAGTTCCCAGCTCTAAGCTCCAAGAGTTCCCAGCTCTAGGCTCCAGGAGTTCCCAGCTCTAAG
>VXAW01006918.1:56920-69196 GCA_013399735.1 Tyrannus savana
CAGCAGTTCCCAGCCCTGAGCTCCAGGAGTTCCCAGCTCTAGGCTCCAGGAGTTCCCAGCTCTAACTCCAGGAGTTCCCCCTGGGGATTCTGATGGGGAGCACCCAGAAGCCTTCCCAGCAACCTGTCCCAGAGCTCCAGCCCCAAGGAGCCACGAACCCTTGTGCAGACAGCTCAGATTCCTGTTAGTGCTGTCACAGCAGGGGTTAAACACCTAAACATGGCTCTTTATAATTCTCTAAATAGGTGAAACCATCCCTGCTTCACAAGCAAGTAGCAGTTGTAATGTTAAGAGGGAAAATACGATTTTACCCTACAAAACTATAACTGCTCAAACAAAAAAAAAAGTTATAATTCCTCTTATCTATTCAAGCACAAGAACTGAGTGGGGAATGTGAAGAAAGGAGCAGGAGGGACTGCAATAAGCTGTGCAGGGGGGTTACCAGGCTCTCCTCGTAGTCCTCAGCTTTGGGGTTGACACACACGATCATCCGGACCTTCCCCTCTCCATCAAAATAGTTCTTGAAGAGATGAGTCAGTTTGGAATCTCTGTAGGGAACCATCTGAAAACAAAGCACAGGGAGGATTTAGCAAGCTTTCAGCACTCCAGGTCTCCATCCAAGGACAGGATGACGGGCTGAGGGCTCCACACCTTGTTTGTCCCGTACAGTTGGTTTTCCCGCAGAACTTCGATGCAGGTCCTCAAGGTCATCAGTGACTGGTTGATGTTACCTGAAAAAAACACAAAGGCAGAGCGAAAACTCGGTAAGCAGCCACTTGGATCACGTTCCCAAACTATGTAGCAGTTTCTTGGAGGGTGAATTGCCTGCCCTGGGTTCTGATTGTTGCAGATAACTGCTCCAATTAACTGAAGGGGCAGAGCAAGTGCTGCTGGAAACTTGGGGTTTCCAAACCCGAGGATTTCAGGTCATCAAATCAGATAATTGATCATCACAACACAGCACTTCAGTTCTTCCCGGGATGTCTCTACCGGGAGACAAGACTAATGGGAGCATAATTAGCACAGCAATTAGCAGGGTGCCTAAAGGTGGTTCCCACCTGCTTCTCGCAGCCTGTTCCCCTCGGCTTTTGTCCTGTTGGTTCTCTCACTTCCAGCCAGATCCACCAGGGACAGCTGGCTCAGAGTGATCTGTTCCTTCTCCTGGCACAGGAAACAAAGGATAATCACCTCCATGTTCCTTCAAAAGGCGTGGGGGGAACACCCCACCCCCCAAAGCAGCGTGAACACTTCAAAATACTTGAACACTTCAAAATAATACATGTTGAGCCCTTAAACAAGGTCACAGGGTGTTTTTACAGCCCAAGGCCTGGGCACCACCAGCTTTTCCTGGGAATTTTAGCAGCTCCCTTGTGTCCTGGCCCACAGGAGGGATATAACAACTGTCCTCATCCAAATCCTCCAGATTTTACATTCCTAACAAAGGAAAAGGTGAAGACCAAAGGAATCAGCAGCTCCACCCTCCACGTGCAGGGCCAGGAGATGGACTCAACGATCCCTGTGGGTCCTTCCCCACCCAGCAGGGTCTGTGATTTTGAGGCCTTATTTTCAGTACAAAAAAGGAGATGAATTCTGCCCCCTGGGAATTTAAGACACGGGGAGGGTTTCCCAAGGCTCAGCACCTTTTCTAGCAGCCCCACACAGGGCTCTGCTGGGCTCAGCTGCTCGGGGCTCACCTGCAGGACGTTGTCTCCATCTGCATCCAGCGGGGCCTGGGCCAGTTTGATGATGAAGACGCTGTGGGAGCGGCTGGACTCGCGGTTCAGCTGCGTGTTGGCGATGCGCCTCTTCTTCTGACCTGGGGGGCACAGCACACCCCACACAGCAGGGCTTTGGTGGACACAATTCCCACCTGGCAAAGCCAGCTCTGCTTCCAGCACCAGAGTGGGAATGAGAGGCCTCAGGGGGGAGGAGGGAAGGGCTGCACGGGACATTGGGAAGGAATTCTGTGCTGGAAGGGTGGTGAGGAACAGGTGCTCAGGAGGTTCGTGGACTCCACATCCCTGCAAGTGCTCAAAGCCAGGGTGGGCAGGGCTTGGAGCAACCCGCTCTAGGTGGGAGCTCGTGGACTCCACATCCCTGCAAGTGCCCAAGGCCAAGCTGGATGGGAGTTGGAGCGACCTGGTCTAGTGGAAGGTGTCCAGTTGGAACCGAACAATGTTTAAGCTCCTTCCAACCCAAACCATTCCGGGATTCTGTGACCTGCATCGAGTTCTGGAAGATTTACCTCTCCAAAACACTTCAAAAGCTTCCTCCGTGGACTTCACCTCCACCTCTGTGCAGCCCGTGACGTACATGTTGTGGTTCTGGTCCTCCCGCAGCATTTTGGACTGGGGAGGTCTTTGGGACAACGAGGAAATAAAACAAACAGACCAAAAAAAAAAAACCAAAACCCAATTAGAATAGTTTTCCGTACATCATTGTCATGCAAATCACGTTCAAGTGCAAAATTCAGAGTGACTACGTGGATTATCTGCACAGAGGATGGAAGAGGAAACACGAGGACACGGACACACACCCAGCCAAGATTAGTGACACTTCAGCTACTGCTTTAATTGAGCAGCTACGTTTAATTGCCATTTCTGCTGGGGATCATTGCTTTGGTGGCAGCTACTGCTTTTCTACATGCACACAGAAGCAGGGGGGCTTTGCCAGCACTCAGTATTCGCTAGTAAAGCAAGAAGAGACAGGGAATCAGTCTATTTTCTGCTTCTACTAGAGGAAAGTGGCACTTTGGTAGTGGCAATAATAGGCTGTGCACATACATAAAGTCTCCATTTCGCACAGGGGTGTTGCAACTGTTCCACCTACCGAGAAAACAGGGGTAAAAACATTAAGTCATTGCAGTTTGTGCCTAAAAATCTCTCCACACATAACACACTGCAGCTTCCACAAACAGAAACAAGCCAAGAGTCTTCCTAGGCTGGTTTTTGGGCAGAAGCACAGCACTAATGTCATTGTTTCCAAAGCCTTCACAGACATTCAAACCCTTTTCAGACCAGTGCCCTGGAGACAGCTCTTGATGTTGGAGAGACACAGCCTGCTTTGCTCTAGCTGGCCTTTGTAAACCAGCCAGCTCTTTAATTAACACATGTGCTGATGGGCTCCTCGAATGGATTTAGAATTTAAATAAACGTATTCGAAGGCCAATTTGCAGTTTTTTCTTTTCCTGCTGGTGTCAAGATTTACCAAGTTTAGACATCAGCCAAGTCCACACACCTTTGCAGAAATATGCATCATTTCATTTGGGAGACAATTCACTGCTGGGTTTATGGGAATTACTGCCATATGTAAATGTGAATTAACTATGGAGCAAGGAAACAGCATTTTGCACCCAATCTCTGTTTCCAGGGGAAAAAAAGGTCAGCTGTGGAATGGCTTGCTCCAAGCTGCAGTCACCTGCTCAGAACAGCAGGACTGGATTTGGGATCTCAGAGGGACACACCACCACTGCCCACCTAATTAAATATTTGCTAATCAATACCCCACTGTGACGAGGAAGGAGCAGCGAGTCACAGCAAGCACCAGTACTTGGCACACCGAAATATTCCCGTCTGGACTCCTTTGCCATCTCCTTTCCACGGGATTTTTTAAGGATTCTTGTGACTTGAGCCACACTCACCAAGACTACAGAGGCACAGAGACCTGGTGGAGCTCCTGCAAAAGCCTGGCTGGAGCAGGAAGAGCGGGATCCCCACACTCACTTGGGTTTGATGGGCTCGAAGGGAGCCTCCTCCAGGAGGTCGTAGATGTAGTTGTTGTAGATCTCGATGTAGGACACAAAGACGCTGTAGACGTTGTCCTCATCCACGTCCTCCACCTTGCAGTGGTCCTGGACGTTGATCATGTCGGCAAACTCGGGATCCAGGTGGCGCCTGAGGAGACAGGGAGTGACTGCAGGAGCCCCTGGAATCAGCCCAGGCAGGGGCTGGAGCGTGGGAATGCTCCATATCCACCAAAACACTGGGATTTGGGCTGGCCTGGGCAGGGCCAGCAGCTGGACTGCAATGATCCATCCCTTCCAGCTCAGGATGTTGTGTGAGTCCAGGAAAACATCTGCAGGTTGAACTTCATGGTGTTCCTGCTCAAAGCCACAGCACTGCCCTCATCCAAATAAACTTCTCTTGCCTGATTCTAAGGCTCCTAATCTAAATAACTGTCTAATTGTTCCAACCCCATGAAATACACTCACTTTCCATTAATATTTTACTAATTAATAGGCATATCCCTGCCCATGGCAGGGGTTGGAATGAGATGATCTTTAAGGCCCCTCCCAACCCAAACCATCCCAGGATTCCATGATTTTTCTTTCACCTCTCCAAGAGAAGGATAAAAACACCCAAAGAAGTTAAAACCAGACTAACACAATAACATGTATAGTAAATAAATTCCCTCTGAGTGGTCCAACAGTCACTTACTTCCCAGATGGAGTTTTTGGGACAGGCAGGGCATCTCTTCTCTGCCGCTCTAACAGGGCATCAACCTCAGTCTGAACATCCACCCCGTTCTTGTCATCCAGCTTAAACACCTGGCAGGAAGATTGGACAATTAAAAAAAAATTATTTAAGGTGTTGACCAACAAAACTAATTATTTGATCAAGCTGGCAACTAATTAGTTTGAATTAATTCCATGCCCCTCACTAGCACTCAGTCTGCCGAGTGGATCTGACAGAAAACAGGTATTTCCAAAATAACAGCATTTCATAAAAGCTCCCAAGGAAGAGGCTTCCAGGACTGTTGAAGGATATTTAGATACTAAAAGCCCACAGAATTTTGACCACGAGGAAAGCCTCACATCTACACTAACTGGTCTGTGCTCTGGTCTAGCTGACAAGGGGGGTGTTCAGTCAAAGGCTGCACTTGGGACCTTGAAGGTCTTTGCCAACCTCAGCGATTCTGTGATTTTAGATAAGCTTTCCTGAGGCTCTTGGATCTCACAGCTAAATCCCTCTCCAGAACTCAGAAAGCTTCCTCTTCTTCTTCTTTTTTTAATTGTTTTTCAAGAGTTAATTAAGGATTGAGGAGCAGTTCCAGGACAGCCAGGCCGCACATCTTCACGAGATGTCCATCCAAGCCGCCTCCTGGGCCCTGCTCCTCAAACCTCAAGGGGCTGGGCTGGTTTTGGTTGGTTCCTCAGTCACAGACTCATTTTGAACACAGCCCTTCTCTGGTGCTTTGGGGCTGTCACAGCAGCAGTGGGGAGTGGAGCCACTCACGAATCTCTTGGCCTGGAAGGGCCCGATGCTGTTGAAGATCATGTCCAGGCAGCGTGGGAGGAGCCCTCCATCCCCAGGAGATCCCGTCATGGTGTGGGTCTTCCCACTGCCTGTCACTCCATAGGTGAAGAGGAGACCTGGGAAAGGTGTGGAATCAAATGGATTTGGGGAAAAAAAAAAAACAACAATGGCTGCTTTTGAACACTCAAGGATTCCAGCCCACCAAAATGTTTGTAGCTCTCACTGATCAGCACAACTGGGATTATCCACTGTCCTCTCTGGGACAGGGCACTTGGAACTAAAAATGGGGCATTACTGAGGAGTCTGACACACACCAGGCACTGTGGTGTCAGTGGGAGGGTGGGCAGGCCCTGGCACAGGGTGCCCAGAGCAGCTGTGGCTGCCCCTGGATCCCTGGGAGTGTCCAAGGCCAGGCTGGACGGGGCTTGGAGCAACCTGGGCTGGTGGAAGGTGTCCCTTTTTACCCTGAGAGGACAAGAAACCTCGGGAGCCATGAGATCATGGCCATGAGGGTGGCAGGGGGGTGGCACAGGCCAGGAGTTGCTCACCATTTTTGCCCCGGATCAGATCCTCCACCAGAGGTTTGGCCACCACATCGAAGACCTCCTTCTGAACCACCAGGGTGCCAAACACTTCCTTAAAGGAATACTGTGTCTGCCAAGAGAGGAGACAGGTCCTGAGCCTTCAGCTTCCGTGGCCAGGAGTCCATTGCTTCCAAACATTCAAGCCTTACACCTCAGAACACCCCCCACAGCCGAGCAGAACAACTCAGCTTTAGAACTAACCCAGTGTCTGAACACGGGCTGCTCCAGTGTAACTGCTCTGAGAGCAAATGGGAAGAGCAGCAACAGCCTCATTTCCCAGAGCTTTAGGCCAGAAGGATCTCACTGGCCAGAGAACCTGCAGTTTAAAGCTCCAGAGTCCCCTGAGCCCCCACCACAACCCACACGAGCACTGAGCAGGGAACTGCCAAAGTGCAGCTGCTCCAGCATCTCATCAGTGTTAAGTTTTTCCCAGGCCAGCCTCAGTTCTCAAGCTGCTTTATTTTTATTAACAAATCTGGTCATTTTTTTTCCATCAAAACACTTTCTCAGGCAAATATCTGAACGTTACTTTTTTTGAGCAGAAGTTTATCAAACTTTTAATTAATCTTTTCCCCCTTCACTTAAGCCTCAGTAGATCGCTTTATACTTTTCTTATAAGAACTCCCCAGCCTATTCCACATCCCACCTCACACTCCTGCCCACAGGGAAGCTGTCGCTGCCCCATCCCTGGGAGTGTCCGAGGCCGGGCCGGGCGGTTATTCCGGGCACATTCCCGGCGGGAATGCGGCCCCCCCGGCGCGGTTACCTCTCGGTACTCGCCGTTGCGGAACACGCGGTACCCCTCGGGCGGGTGGATCTGCACCGTGCTCTCGTTGATCACCTCGATGCAGCACTCGTGGTCCGCGCGGCTCAGCGGCCGCACCCGGCAGTAAACCTGGCACGGGGAGGGGGAGGGAACGGGGGGCGGTCAGCGGGGCCGGGCCGAGCCCCCCGGGACGAGCCCCCCGACCCGCACCCAACAACCCGCACCTCCCAACCCGCACTCACCCCCACCGGGTCCTTCAGCGCAGGGTTCGTGGGTTTCTTCGGCCGCCGGGGGGTCTTGGTCCTGCTGCGGGACAGGGAGGGGGCGGTGAGGGGGGAGAGAACGGGGGATGGAGGGGAGCTGGGTGCGGGGAAAGCGGGGGANAATCCGGCCAATCAGCGCGCACGGCCGCCGCGACGTCAGCGCGCACCGCGTTGCCATGGCGGCGCCCAGGGGCGCGGCCCCCCCCGGAGAGGGCGCCCCCTGCTGGACACGGTGGGGGGATCTCACAGGCCGCGGGTTCGAGGCCCGGCCCCGCCAGGCCCGGGGCTGAGTCCGGCCCTGGATCTGTTTTATCTCCCTTTTCATCTCCTCAGGTCCCAGGAAAAGGGGTGTAATCCGGTAATTCGCAGTGCCAGGGCTCCCCTATGGCCACGCCTGGAGATGAATCAGTCAGTGAGAGAATTCCTGAACGAAATCAATCGGTTCGCTCCCGAATTAAATCAATCAGCGAATTTCCGAATTAAATCAGTCAGTCAGTGAATTCCTGAATGAAATCAGTAAATCAGTTCATCCCTGAATTAAAGCAGTAAATCAGTTCACTCCTGAATTAGTGTATCAGTTAATTCCTGAATTAAATCAGTCAATTGGCTCATTCCCGAATTAAATCAGTAAATCAGTTCATTCCCAAATTAAATCCATCAATAAGTTCATTCCCCAATTAAATCAGCCGATCAATTCATTCCCTACCTGAAACAATTCCCAGGGGGAAATGAAGGTTCAAACGTGCTGCTGTGACGTGTAAGAAACCCGGTGGAACAAGTTTACGAAAGCCCAAACTTCCCGAGGAGGAAATGTGGAAATGGGGGTGGAGGGTGAAGTAACTCGGGGCTGAACCCTCAGCAAAGGCTTCCAGGGGGTTGAACTCGACTGTTTCTAAACCACAGACTCACGGTTTTAGTGCAGATCAAACACAGCAGGTGAGTTTATCCCCGAGAGGCAAAAAGCCCAAAGGATTTCCAACCCTCTGCCTTCTGTTTTTCTCTGTGCCCACTCTGGGTGTCCGGGTCTCCCTGGAGCCTTCTCTGCTCCAGGTGAACATTCCCAGCGATCCCAGCCTGTCCAAACCCCCGGGGCTGAGGGATATTCCCTGTGTCTGGTGCTCTTTGTTCAGCTCTTTGCTGGGATTTGTTGGCCACCCACACAACAAAACCTGTTCCAGCAAATAAAACATCCTCGTTTATTGACTCATCACAATTTGCCACAGTGTTTTTGTTTCTTCCGTGAGGAGAATCTCACACATTAAATTGATTTTTTCAAGGCCTCTGTCCAGCTGAGGAAGGAATTTGGCTGCTTCAGGATCAACCCTCACCCACTCCCCGTGCACAGGCAGAGGATCCAGTGGGATCGTGGCATTCCACGGCCCAGGGGTAGATTTTTAATGCGGTTTTCCTGCAATTCCCTTCAGCTGAGGAGGAAGAGAACCCCTCAGTTCAGAAGGGAAATGACCTGGAAAGCCAAGCAGTGATTCCCGTGGGTTTTCCAGGCTCTTCAGTCACGTCCTGCAGGCAGAGCTGGATCCCTCCCCACTCCCCCCAGGGCAAATAAACTCTGCAATTGTCAGCAATTATCCCCAAAGTGATTCATTCCCCCAGCCATATTCTTCTCAAAGGGTAAAAACCAGATTAGGATCAGTGATTTATATTAGTTTTCTCTTTTAATGCAATAAAACTGTGGAATAAACAATTACATTCCAGTGCTTATAAATATTCCCACAAACCTCGGTCAGCTTTCAAAGCAAAGGATTTAAATTATTCCATGTCTAACCACATGATCCCATATTTAATGAGCTGTTGGGTTGTCACTCCAAAGTGCATCAGTTCTACCTTGGCAATTAAATCATTAATTAAACACCCGTATGATTGACAATATTCCCTACAAGCGTTGCTTGTTCTTTATAGGAAAATCCAAGGGGGTTTTCCCTGGATTCCTGGAGCCACCAGCTGAGCTCTCCCTCACCTGGATCAGGCTGAGACCTCCAGGCTCTGTGCCTGGAAAATCCAGGAGCAGCAGGACAGGGAAGCAAGGAGCAGCAGCAGGAGCAGAGGGATAACCCTGGCAATGCTTTAACATCCCAGGGTTTGATCCCTTGGGTATTTAATCCCAAATCCTGCCTTTCTCCCAGCTCCACCCTGCCCAGATCCCACTCCCTGCTCTGCTGGTGGTTCACCCTCCTGGACCCCCCCATCCCAACCCCTCGTCCAGCAGAACATTCCAAACATTATCCCACGGGAGTGACCCCAAAGCCCGGAGGGGTTTGGAGCTTTGGCTCTCCCGTGCCAGCCCCTCCATCCCAGGGGCCATCCAGCCTCCAGAAACGCCCAGGAAAGGATGGAATTGCTCTGCCAGCACGGGAGCTCAGCTTTCCCCCAGGAATTACTTCCCTTTGTGCCAGATTTAGACCCCAAACCCAGCTGTTCTGGAGGAGCAGCCCATGGATTCTGAGTCTTCCAGGATCCCTTTTTTCCAGGCGTTGATCCAAACCAGCTGATTTGAAACCAGTCCCTCAATGTCTGTCAGGCACTGGGGTGGGGTTTAAGGCTGTGTGAGGTGGATATTTAAGGCTTCAAATTCCAAAATGATGCCCCTTGGAAGGTGAGGGGAGGAGTCAGGGAGCCCTCGTGCCCCCCCAGGGGGTCGTGGCCATCCCTCCGAAGCGGTGCCATCGGTGTCACCACATTCCCTGTGACCCCTCCCTAAGGCACACCCGGCGGATCCCCACTGCTTTGGGAAGCGGCAGCGCTCCTGCCCCCTTTTTTCCGGATAAAACTCAGGATATTTGACATCTTCCCCGGGCTCACAACTGGATTTAAAGCGTCTCCCAACCCGTTTGCAGCGTCAAAGCTCAGTGGATAAAACCGGTGCGGCTCCTCGAGCCCTTGAGAAGATCATCACTAAACAGTGGGAGCAGGCAGGCTCCTCCTCCACACCGGCACCGTGCCGGGTGTGGCTGGAGCAGCGGGAATGCCACCAGTGCCCGGCCCTAGTGGGGTTTGTCCCTGTGCAGGGGCTCCGGGAGCAGGGGCAGGGCCGCGGCGCTGACCCCGATGACGAGCAGGCTGCCGGTCACGCACACCCCCATGGAGCACAGGGTCTGCAGCCAGGAGGGCAGCAGCACCTGGCTGTGCCTCTCAGCCATGTCCCTCAGGATGGCCTCCAGCTGGAAGTGCGTCCCCAGGATCCCACACACGTGGAAAACTTGGTGGCTGTGCCCTGCAAGGAACGAGGGAACGCGGTGACGGGAACCCACCTGCCGAAGGGCAACCATGGGCCAGGGGCACTTCAGAGTGCAGGGTCAACCCAGAGCACAGAGAAACCCAGGATATGAAGACCCAAGACATGGAAAGGGACCTTAATGCAAAGAACACAAAACACAAAAAGAATCCAAACCACAAAGACCCCAAAATATGAAGACCCCAAAATACGAAGACCCNTAAGGTCCCCTCCCACCCACACCATTCCAGGATTCTGTGATTCACTCAGACACTCTCCACACACCCTGCCCTCCCTCCATCGCCTTTAAATATTTACTCTACTAATTCCTGTGGCTTTTATCATCCTGCACAGAGCTCTTCCTTCCCAACTGGACTGGGAATGAGGGATGTGTTTGTGCCACTGTCCTGGCACAGGGATGTGCCCAGAGCTCTGGTTGTCCGTGGTGTGGCCAAACAGGGAAAACCCTAAAGGTGTCCACCCCATCCCATCCCAGCTCCTGGTGGCTGCTCCTGCAGTGCTCTGAGATGGCACCAGCTGAGGGGTTTTCCATGAGAAATGAGCGTCTGGTGGATGTAAAACCCTCCTCGGAAAATTTTGGAAGCAAAACATTCCGCCCAAAACATCCCCCAAAATATCCCCCAATATACACAAGATACTGCCGTGCCCTGTCTATAGAACCCCCTCCCACGTTTCCAGCAGGGAACAGGTGAGCTGCTCTGGCAGCCCTCTGGTTATTCCCAGGATTCCCGAGGACTCACCGATGTAGTCGAAGGTGCCCGGTGCCAGGCGCTCGGGCAGGTGGGTGGCGAAGATGAAGCAGGTGAGGAGGGCACAGCCCGTGTGTTTGTAGTGCAGCAGGATGGAGCCCTCTGAGCAGCCCTCCAGGGCACACAGGTACAGCTGCAGCCGGGGAAAAGCGGGATAAATCATTCCCGGGGCAGGCACGGCCGTTCCTGGACCCACAACTGCAGAATCCCCCCCTCGATCCCACACCCCACCTGCACCCGAGCACATCCCAGCCCTGCATCCCTGTCCCTGCACCCACTGCAGCCAAATTCCCAAAATTCCCACCCTGCCCCAGCTTAGCCTGGAAAAGGCACTTTGCAGCTTCCAAAGGCAGGAATTTTCCATGAAATTCCAGCCCTGCGTCCCTCTCCACTGCTGCCAGATTCCCACCCCTCCTGTTCAGCTGCTGGAAAAGGCACTTTGCAGCTTCCAAAGGCAGGAATTTTCCAGCCTGGGCCCTTTGAAGTCAAGGAATCCGCCTGTCAGTGGGCGCAGGAAAAAATACCCAAGTCCCTTTTCCTGCCGGGGTTTGTTTGCCTTTAGAAAAATAAAAGCTTGGCCCGTTTTCCCAAATATTTTCGGAGTAAGATGAGGCAGCTGATATTCCCAAGGCTGCAGCAGGCCGGGCTGGGGGATCCCGTGGGATACACACCCTGTAGAAGAGGGGGATGCTGTCGAACAGGTAGGGGTACACGAAGGCCAGGGTGCGCCAGGCCTTGCTGAGCCAGGGCCTCTCCACCTCCAGGAACCTGGGGAACAACAGGAATTCCGTGTGGAACAGCGGGATACACTGCATCTGTTGGCAGGGGGGCTGATCTGGTGCCCACAGATCTCCCCATGGATGTGCACATTGAGAATCCTGGAATGGTTTGGGTGGAAAGGGACCTTAAAGGCATCCAGTGCCCCCCCCTGCCGTGGGCAGGGACACCTCCCACCAGCCCAGGGTGCTCCAGCCTGGCCTTGGACGCTCCCAGGGATCCAGGGGCAGCCACAGCTTCTCTGGGCAACCTCCAGCCACCCTCCCAGCCAGGAATTCCTTCCCAGTACCCCATCCAACCCTGCTCTCTGGCAGTCCCAAGCCCCCGAGGATGGTGAAGGTGCCTCTGCTCTGTTCTGCTTCATTTTCCGGGTGCTGAAGCTCAGCCCAAGCCCTGCCCAGGGTGTGGGTTTGGAGCTGCTCCGACAGCATTGCTGTGCTGGGCAGGGGCAGGGGCAGGGGCAGGGTCAGGAGTAGGAGCAGGAGAAGGAACAGGAGCAGGAGCAGGGACAGGGACAGGGACAGGAGCAGGGACAGGGACAGGAGCAGGGACAGGGGCAGGAGAAGGGACAGGAGCAGGGACAGGAGCTGGAGCAGGAGCAGGAACAGGGACAGGAGCAGGGACAGGAGCAG
>VXAW01006918.1:77559-89882 GCA_013399735.1 Tyrannus savana
GGCATGCAGGGATGGGCCAGGGATGCAGGGATAGGTCAGGGATGCAGGGATAGGTCAGGGATGCAGGGATAGGTCGGGGATGCAGGGATGGGCCAGGCATGCAGGGGATGAACCAGGCATGCAGGGATGGGCCAGGCATGCAGGGATGGGCCAGGGATGCAGGGATAGGCCAGGCATGCAGGGATGGATGGTGCTGGAGAAGCTGATGCTTCCCCTGGGTTTATAAACAGCCCCTTTGTTGGGATGAGGACAGCCAGGCTGTCCCAGGCACCACAAGGAGGACAATCCCATCCCAGTTCCTCCTTGGAGCTGCATCCTGGCTAACCAGGTGCCTCTGGATCACCCCCAGCTCCCACAGCGTTGGCAGACTGGCACATTAGGGTTTGCTGTGCTGTGCCACAGCCTGGCACATCCATTCCAGGGGGATTGCCACTGACTGATCCCCCCATGGTCCCCAACCCACAGGGAGAACACACTCCCTCTCTGCCCACCCCACACTTCTGGCACTGAGTGTGTTTTAAACCATCTCCAGGCTCCTTTCCCCCCAGAGCAGAGCCTGGAATGAGGATTGACTCCAGGTGCCCCCTCACCTGCCTGGGTTTCTGGGCTGCTCCACAGCTGGAAAGGCTGGAATTCAGCTGCTGTGATGGCAGAGAGCCAGGGAAAGCTGTAAAACCACTCTGGATTGTTTGATATGATCACGGGCACAATCCCAGCACTAATCCCTGCGGGTCGTGCCCGGGAGCAGCTCTGCCAGAGCCACGGGGCAGAGGGATTATCCCCAGCCCTTCCACCTCCTGCCCCAGGCAGGACCTTCCTCCCAGCCCTGGAAACCTCCTGATTTCTCCAAGCACTGGGAAAACTCCAGTGCCAGCCCCTGGTGCCTCCCAGGGAATCATGGAATCCCTGAAGCAGGAAAAGCCCTTAAGGGGCATCAAATCCAACCATCCCCAGCACTGCCAAGGCCACCCCTGCACCGTGTCCCCAAGTGCCACATCCACACGTCCTTTAAAACACTGTGCAACGAGTGACAACCCAGTTACAACCCAGTTACAAACCAGTGGAAACTTCCCAGCAGAAAATCCAATTTTCTGCAGGAAAACAGGACTGGAGCTGCAGCCCAGCCTGGGAGCAGGATGTCCTGGGGGCTGGACACCAGAGCCAGCACCGAGCGGCCAAGAGCTTCTGCTGGGACTTGTCCCCGGGGTCACAGCCCTTGGGTGGGGAAGCTCTGCCAGCCTGGGAGAGCCTGGGGAAGAGATTAAGGAGAGAAGCAGCTATTTAACATTCCAGAAGCACGAGGCATCCATGGGATGATCAGTCACTCTCCAGGCAGATGGGAAATGTGGCTCCTTCCAGCACGAACTGAGCAGCAAACACCCAAATCCATCACCAAGCAACAGAGTTAAATCCACTTCTATTTTCAATCCCTGCGTTTTAACAAACTGCTAAGGAATGGAAATCAATCTTCTCTCCCAAGGAGCTGGGAGAATCCTGGAATGGTTTCTTTTGGAAGGGACCTTAAAGGTGATCTTGATCCCATCCCATCCCCTGCCATGGGCAGGGACACCTTCCACCAGCCCAGGTTGCTCCAAGCCCTGTCCAACCTGGCCTTGGACACTTCCAGGGATCCAGGGGCAGCCACAGCTTCTCTGGGCACCCTGTGCCAGGGCCTGCCCACCCTCACAGCCAGGAATTCCTTCCCAATCTCCCATCCCTCCCTGCCCTCTGGCAGTGGGAAGCCATTCCCTGTGTCCTGTCCCTCCATCCCTTGTCCCCAGCCCCTCTCCAGCTCTCCTGGAGCCCCTTTAGGCCCTGCAAGGGGCTCTCAGGTCTCCCTGGAGCTTTAAGAGTCCTGAATTTCTTACCTTACCAACTACTTTTGTTCAGGTGTTTTTAGTGACCAGTCAGTTAAAATCATTATTCAACAAACCCCATGAAACTCAAACCAGAGCAGGTTCAGCAGAAATCACTCCCACCAGGAACCCACCCCGTGAGAAGAAGACACCCCCTGTTTGCCTTAAGATAAAAAAATTTATTTTACAGTCTTATAAAGCAGCTTTCACACGAAGCACAAACGTTGACCCATTTCACGTCGTATAGAAACATAGAGGAACCTCTCCCTGCTGCAAAAAACTCAGGTTTGGCTGAATAGAAAACTAACTGTGCACATTGTGCTTGAACTGCAAAGGCTGTACAGCTTTACAAAGGACCACCCTGCCCAGAGCATCCTGTAAACAAGTTATTGCATATTTACCACACGGGGACACCCCCCACGGCCACGGCAGCGCGGGGACAGCCCAGCAAATCGAAGCCCCACGGGGAGGGGGGTGGGAACAGCAGCTTTGGGGGGGTTGTGCTTGTGTCCCCCTGCGCGGGGGGAGCCGGTGCCGGCCGCGAGGGTTCGGCAGAGCCCACAGCTCGGATCGAAGCCTGGGCTCCGAGGGCTCGCTCAGTGCCAAAGATCCTGGCCAGTTTGAAGGGGGAAAATCAACAAACCCAAAAAAAACCACCCCAGTTGAAATGGATTGGATGAAGTTTCGGGCACCGTGCCCAATGATCCTCTTCCACTGCACAGCTCAGCTATGGGAATACCAGGAGGAAGTGCACACGGATTCCTCACGGTTCTGCTACCTCTGCCGGGGCACCCCTGAAGTTCCACCTGTGCTAAGGCCAAGAGAACACAATGGGATGTTAAGGATTGGGGTGGGGACAGGACCGATGGTGTTGGCAGGGCCAGCTGGGGCTGCCGAGCTGCATCAGCCACGCCCCAATCCTGGAACTGGATGTGACCAGGGAAAAACCAACAAAACCTGGAAACTGTGGCCTCCATAAGGCACCAAAACCACCTCTCCAGCAGCACCCAAAGGGTCTCTCCAGATTTTCCGACTCCCAAACGGGCACGAGATGGAGGGAAGAAGCAGGAGGGAGACGTTGCAGGAAGGGGCAGTTTTTTGGGGGGGAAGCACGTTTTTAGGGTGGTTTTGTGTGTGCACAGATATGTAACAAAAATCACCTCTGCTACCTTTGGTATTGAAATTCCTCCTCCGCCCCCACGTCCCACACGGATCCGTGTGGTGAGAGCGTGGCCTGGAACATCAAGTAGTTCAAAAGTTGCTTCAAATCTCCGCCAGAAATTCCAAAAAGCATCAAAAATCAAAGCAATGATCAAATGGAGATGGGTGCTGTCCTCGTGCCCGGCCTCCCTGGGTGAACATCTGAAGCCCCAGCTCCATGGACAGCATGGAATGGGAGCAGTGGGAGCCCCGCAGTCAATCCGTGTCCTCTCCATGAGTTTGGGGTCAGAGAGAACCCCCAGCACGTCCAGGAGGGCTGAGAAGCCAAGGTTTGCTACGTCACCAAACAACCCCCTGGTGCAACCATGCCATGGGTTGGTTTGACTGCTCTGGATCACCCCAGACACCTCACAGTAACGTGGGTGTAAATGTGGGACTGGGAAACAGGGGAAGAATCCACCTGTTTTGGGATGTGCACAGGGACCACTGGTCACTTGGCAGAGCCACCCAAGAAGCCACTGCTGGAGGTGCAATGACCCCTTACAGTGTGAGACAGTGAATCATGGAATCCTGGAATGGTTTGGGATGGAAGGACCTTGAAGCTCATCCAGTTCCAAGCCAGGGACACTCTCCACTATCCCAGGTTGCTCCAAGCCCTGTCCAACCTGGCCAAGGATGGGCCAGCCACAACCTCTCAGGAATTAAAGCCCTCTGGGGTAACTTCAATTTCTAAAACGCCTGACGGATCAAGCAGGTTAAAAATTAAAATCCCCACCTTAAGGAAAACCTTAATTAACCCCGACTGACCCTCCCCAGTGACTCGGGACGGGCTCCACGTCCCACTCAGCAACTCCCGACGAGCCTCCCCAAACAGAAGCGGCCAAAGCTCCGAGAAACCTCCCAGAGGGAATTCCAAAACCCAACACAAGACATCAGGCTCCAGATGAGCGATCCCAGCTCCGGGGTGACACCAGTGAGGGGTGATGGTGACTCTGGGGGTGATGAGGCTCGGGCTCTGGGGGCCGTGGGAGCCCCCCGAGTTGTGCTTACGTGGCGCCGGCCGCGCCTTCTCCGCCCGCACGTGTGGGAAGGAGCCCTCCAGCTGAAGGATCTCCAGCCAGAGGACTGGGAAAAACTTAAAAAAAATGTGTATTTTTCACCCCAAGAAATAAAATTCCTATTAAAAAACACCCCCCCACACCTTTAAAAGATACACTGTGCACTACCCAGGCTACGAGTGAAGTCACATCGACGGCGTCACACCACAGGAGCTGTTCCCACAGAGACACACCATAGACTCACTTTGAGAGGCCACGGATTAACTCTTCAGGCAAAGCCTGGGCTTTCGAGACCTCTATGGCTTCTGCAAACATTTCCCTGTAAAAAAAAGGAAACCTAAAACCCAACGAAACCCGGCCTCAAACCCAGGAGCGCGGAGCACAGGGGACGGGTGACGCTCCCTCGGCCCCGAAGGTTCCCACCCCGGAACGCGAGGATCTCGGGAGAGCAGTTTCTAAGGATCACTTCTTCGCCAGGTCCGGAGGGGAGTGGGGCCGTCACCCGGCAGGCGGCTTTGGTGGCAGCTCAGTTGTGCTTGGCCCGCCCGCCCCGCAGGTAACTCTTCCACCTCTTGACGAACTCCTTGAAGATGGGCGAGTCGTCGATGGTGCTGAGGAGCTGCAGCTGGTTGATGTGGGTGGTGTGGTAGTCCCAGCGGGCCAGGTTGGGGGCCGTGCCCAGCATGAAGTGGCGCAGGTCGTAGATGGTGCCCGAGCCGGTGTCGTAGAGCGGCAGCATGGCCTTGAGGGACTCCATGCCGCGCTCGTAGAGCAGCCGCGCCTCGCGGCCCAGCTTCTCGCCCGCCGTCTCCTTCAGGTCGTAGAGCCCGATGAGCGAGTACATGAAGCCGTTGAGCACGAAGGAGCTGGGGGACGTGGGGTACTCCTCGTACCAGTCGTGGCGGTTCATGAACACGGCCTTGACGCCGCGCTGCTCCGCCGGCAGCTTGTAGGGCGCGGTGGCCCTGAGGGCCGCGCCCAGGAAGGCGGCGTCGCGCGTCAGCAGGTAGGCCCGCACCAGCGTGGACATGGCCTGGCCCTGCGCCATGGCCGAGTACCACCCCGGCTCCAGGGATTTGAAGCCCTCCCCCAGCTTCCTGGTCACCATGATGGGCCACCCGCCCCGCTCGTCCTGGTTCCTCACCAGCCAGTCGCTGGCGGCGAAGAAGGCGGCCATGTGCGCCGTGGCCGAGATGGTGACGTTGTCCAGGAAGCCCCTGCCCTTGGCCACCAGCCTGACCACCCGCTTGGGCATGATCTTGGTCTGCTTCACGGCCTTGGTGTTGGAGAGCCCCACGCCCTTGCGCAGGTCGGTGAGCAGGTCCCTGGTCAGGGTGCTCCAGCCGGTGCGCGCCCCGATGCCGTAGTAGATGTCCCTGTCGCGGAAGGCGATGAGCTGCGTGTTGGTCACGTAGTGCACCGTGAACAGCTGGTTCTTCTCCGTCGTCTCCAGCACCACCGAGACGCTGCCGTTGGTCACGAACTTGAGGTCGAAGGAGATGATGAAGTCGCGGGCGTTCCCCAGCTGCAGGGACACCCCCTCGCTGGCGTCTGCAAACAGAGCCCACAGCTCAGCACCCCCAGCCTGGCAGCTGGGCAGAGCAGCTCCCCCAGGTAACCCCCCTTCCCAGGCACCATCCCAAAGCTTTCAGGGCAGCCCATCAATAATTCAGCGGTTTCTGGGCTGTTGCACATTATTTAATTAAGCATAAAAGTAAATCTGGGAGCGAAGGGGAGAACCTGTTTGTGCTGCCTCCCATTAAAGGGCTGCAGCAGCGCCAGGGGCTCCATCCAGGGTTTTATGGGATGTTTCTGGTACCCCATGGATGGAGGAGAGCCATGACCCAGCAGGACCCAGGGATGGGGACAGGCCACCACCCTGGAATGGGTTGGTTGGAAGGGATCTCAAAGCTCATCTCATCCCACCCTGCCCTGGGCAGGGACACCTTCCCCTAGAGCAGGACCTTTCCTCCAGGATGGGGCATGGCAAGAACTGAGATGCTCCCTGATTTTCCTCTCCTCTAACTCCATAATAAACCAACAAGCACCCGTTTGTTCCCAAATTAAAACCTCCCTTGGCACCAGGACACCAAAACGCGGTGCCGCTGCAGCCTCACATTCCTCAATAAAGCTCTGCTTTCAGCAAAGGAAAAAAAAAAACCAGGAATGCCAGAAGCAGGTATTTAGGATCCTCCTGGGACTGATGTTTCTGGGACTTTTTTTGCTTCCAAACCTGACAGTGCCAAAACCTGATCAGTTTAACGGGGCGGGAAAACCAAGGAATAAAGGCGGGTGTGTTAAAATATTTCTTTAACCTCTGCATTGGCAGAACTCAGCTTAATTTTAAGCTATAAATTAAATAAAGCTCCCAGGCACTGCCACAGAATAAGATCCAGTGTTCTCTGGATTTGAAAATATAAAATCAACTTCTCCCACAAAACCTACAGAGGGAGATCAAAGGGATAATTAATTTGGAAGGCTGAGAGCAAATCCTGGAGGTTTGAATGCACAGAGGGATGATGAACACTTAAAGAGTGTCACATCAAATTAAGGGCTTTCCATGGGATAAAATTCTCCTGGAAAAGGCCATTGTTTCCCTATTTCTGCTTTGGGATGTGGGAAATACCCCGGCCGTGTTTCTCCATGCAGCTTTTCCAGCCTCCCAAACTAATCCCTGGAATTTTAAAACATCTCCTGTACAGGCTCTGCTGCCCACTCCCAATTTTTTGTGACTGAATGTCATGTTTTCCGAGCTTTTCAAGGAAAAGCTGGGAGTTTTAAGCTCAGCATCTGCCTTGAGAGAAGGAGCCGAGCACTTTGGGCCACAGCTTTTTGCTCCTGTGGAAAAAAACCCTAATTAATCCCCAACCCCCCTCCCCTCACAATTCCTGTCAAGTGGGTTTTATGGTTCCTTGTAAATAAATTATAACAAAGAGAATTATAAAAGAGGAGGGAAAAAGAGTTTGGAGAAGCAAAGAACTAAAGGCTGCTCGTGGCTGCTGTGCCTTAAGCACCCGTAAATCCATTACTCAGGGCCTGCTCCGAGGAGTGGATGCATATCCATATCCATGGATTACTCAGCCATCAATAAAGGATGAGGAGAGAACACAGCCCAGACCTTTTATCCTCCCCTCTCCCTGTATTTATCCACTACAAAGACACAAAAGTGTTGGACAACCTTTTCCCGGGAGCCCCAGGGCCGAGGTGCCAACGGAAAATTACTTCATTGTCCTTGGAAGTAATGGACTCATTAATTCCAGTGGGTATTGATTGAGGGAAAATACATTAGGGCCTTATTAATGAGCCTGGCCTGGCAAAAAAGGGAACTCTTGGATTAAATAATGGATTTCCCTCCTAAATACCAAAAGGAACAGGGGGAATCAGGGAGGTGGCAGCAAAATGCAGGCAAGGGAACAACTGGGAGACCCCCAAACACTCTTGTTCTTTCTTTAAGGCGACTTCAGGCTGTGTCAGGGAGGTTTGGGATGGATACTGGGAACAGGTTCTTCCCCCAGAGGGTGCCTGGGCACAGCACAGGCTCCCCAGGGCAGTGGGCACAGCCCCACAGAGTGTTTGGACAACACTCTCGGGCACATGGTGGGATTTTGGGGTGTCCTCGGGGACTTAATCCTTGGGGGTGCCTTCCAACTCAAGCTGTTCTGTAATTCTATCTGGGTTTAGCCAGAATTCAGACCCTGAATTTTACAAGAATAGTTGTATCCCAGTGAAGGGAGAGAGATGTCCCAGTCCTGCTCGTGCTCCAGGCTGGAAATAGCCCTTATCTGTCATCTGTCAGCATCTGCTCCCCACAGCCCACAGCCCACCCTGCCTCCCAGGCCCCACAGCTGCTCCCACACCCCCTTCTGCAGCTGCTGTTTTGAGACAGGAGCTGGAAGGCTCAGGGACTGTGACTCCTCATCCCCTCCATGAACACAGCCAACCTTTCTGTGGGATCAGAGCAGCGCTGGAATCCAGGGACGGGGAGGAAATGGGGGCAAAACTCCAGAGGGGCAGGAATCAGGGGGCTGGCTGAGGTGATCTCCAGAGGCCAGGAGGTGCTGAGTGAAGTGGGGTGAGCTCCCAGGTGAGGTGGGTGGGGGATGAGGGATGGGGAATGAAGGGTAAATGAAAACACACGAATCAATCCCAAGAAGCTGAGGCTCCTCTGGCACAACACGTGCTGTTACCTGTAACAGCTTCAGGACAACCCACCTGGAGCAGAGAACTGTTTGACCCCGGTGAGCCTGGCTTTGTCCCACACCGTGGCCAGGGAGCAGCCCTTGGGCACGGTCCAGTCCCCAGCCCTGCCCCTGTCCTTGTCCTCGGCCGTCTCGTACACCTCGACGTGCGGCGCCTTCTCCGTCAGGTTCTTGCTGTAGTGGCTCAGCCCGTACTGGGCGATCTGGATGGGGTAGAAGTAGCCCTGGGGGCCCCACTGGGTGGAGAGGGGAACTCCTAGGGGAGGAAGGGAAGGCAGCAGTGATCAGCACGTTGCCAAAGCCCCCAGCCCTGCAGCTCTGCCAGGGCCTCCTGCGGCCCCACCGCTCCTGCCCCTGCAGCAAACGGGGCTGGGAGGTGTCACCACCAAAGTCCTGGTCAAGGACTGACCTGTTCCCCTTCCCACCAAGATCCATAACTGGATAAAACTAAGCCATTTTTGAGTGGCAGAGGAATCCTTATCACAGGCTTCCCTACATTCACAGATCCTGGAATGGTTTGGGTTGGCAGGGACCTTAAAGCTTATCCAGTGTCCCCCCCTGCCATGGGCAGGGACACCTTCCACCAGCACAGGGTGCTCCAAACCCCATCCAACCTGGCCTTGGACACTCCCAGGGAGCCAGGGGCAGCCACAGCTTCTCTGGGCACCCTGTGCCAGGGCCTGCCCACCCTCGCAGCCAGGAATTCCTTCCCAATCTCCCATCTCTCCCTGCCCTCTGGCAGTGGGAAGCCATTCCCCGTGTCCTGTCCCTCCATGCCTTGTCCCCAGTCCCTCTCCAGCTCTCCTGGAGCCCCTTTAGGCCCTGCAAGGGGCTCTCAGGTCTCCCTGGATCCTTCTCTTCTGCAGGTGAACCCCCCTCAGCTCTCCCAGCCTGGCTCCATCCTCATTCCATTGTCACTGGAGCCTCCCATTTATCTCAGAACACATTTTCAAAGCCTGAACAGATTTTTTCCCCCCTACTCCAGAGAGCAGTTAATCCCCAAACGCTTTTCCATCCCCACAATCCCTTTAACGTCAGTAAATCTTTGCAAATTAAGTGCATCTGTTATTGGGAGATTTTTCTAAGAGTTATTTGCTGCTGAGAGAGCGATTTACCCTCGGCCACAAATCCCTCCCATTACCCAGCTCTCCTGGGAGCATTCCTGCCTGGAGTGGTGCCTGCAGGAGCCAGCAGGCTCTCCAGGAAGGATTTGCCCTAATTCCACCCCGCAGAGCTGTCCCTTGTCTTCAGAGCTGCTTCCTCCCAGCCTCCCCTGGGATTGTCCCAAAGGCCCTTGGTTTGGGCTGTGGGTGATTTTAGATCTAAAACAACCCCCTGGAGGCACCTTGGAGGAATCAAGCAGGAAAATCACAGAGTTCATCACCTGCATCCTGATTTATGGGCTTTTAATGGGATTTTAGGGGTTTTCACGTGGAAACCCTTGGGAGGAGCTCAGTGTCACATAAAACTGCCACCCTCCCTTAGGATCCTTGGGATGCACCTGCAGAAAACCCTGCAGAGCTCCACCTGCCCTTCCCAGCTCCCAGGATTCTGGTGGAAAACCCTCCCTGGCTGTGTGGGAAATGGGAGCAAACCCTGTGGAGGAGACTCATTTCCACATGTTCCTCCAGAGGCAAACACAGGATGTTTAGAGCAGGGTGAAATCCTAAAGCCCTGAATTTTCTTTGGAACAAATTCCCAAGCCCTAAACACAAACCCAAAGTGGGAATGGATCACCAGGTCACATTTTGTGGCTCTTAAACCCCAGGCTGCAAACCCCCAACATTCATGGACAGCTGACCCCATTATCCAGTGCTAAACTCCCTGGAGCCCCAAGGTCTGAGCAGGGAGCAGCTCCACACACCCCTGGTGTTCCCGAGGCCGCTGCTCCCATCCTGCCTCTCCAGCCCTCCCTTCCCAGGTGTAACGAGGACAAGGGTTAATAAATAACAATAAAAATGGGAGAGTAACCTCAAACATCCCCCACCCCCCAAAAAAAATTCCATATCCCACATATCTCCTTATGTGAGCCTTCCCAGCCAGTGAACTCCAGGGCCCAGCAGCTCCTGCCGTGTCCGTGTGACGGGCGGTGAATCCACAGCCCGGGAGCGGCACAGGAGGCATGAAAATTAATGGCTTTTATCCCTTAAGTGAAAGTTGGTCTTTAATTTATGAGGGGTCACCGTGTCACGCTCTGTAAGTGCTTCAGAAAGTCATTAATTTTTTAATACGAAGCCAAGAAGAATTTTCCGCCGTCAGGTCCTGGCCGAGCCGTGGGAGGACCCCGAGGGTTAATTAGTGACGGTGAAAATTGGGGAGGTTTGACTGCACCTTCCTGTTATCCAGGGATAATCCAGTGGCTGGAGAGCTGCTTGACCCTTGGGCTGTTCTCCAAAACCTCCTCTCACAGATTTAACCCCCAAAATTAAGGTGCCCGTGAGCAGCTGGGCTGTTCCAGTGCTCAGCCCATGGATTTATCCGTGTCCACAGGGAAGCAGCAGCCTGCTCCCAATCCAAGGCCAGGCTTGCTGGCCTTCTAAAATGAATTTAAAATTTAATTCTGAATTTAAATTTTAAAATAGTTTTTTAATCTGCAGTTCTATTTTTTATTTTAGAAAAGGTAATATTTTAACACTTTAGATTACAAAATAATTGTGGCTCCCTGAGAGACTCAAGTGTCAACAGTGATGCCAAACCCTGGCAGCAGCACTGCCAGAGCAGTGTCCCAGAACCTCTGGAGCTCACTGCAACTGGGAAAACTGGGAATCATCATGAAATCACTGAATGGGCTGGGCTGGAAGGGGCCTTAAAGCCCACCCAGTGCCACCCCCTGCCACGGGCAGGGACACCCTCCACTATCCCAGGTTGTTCCAACCTGGCCTTGGACACTTTCAGGGATGGGCAGCCATCCTATGGAGCTGGGAAAACGTGGTATTAGATTGCCCAGAGAAGCTGTGGCTGCCCCTGGATCCCTGGAAGTGTCCAAGGCCAGGCTGGACGGGGCTTGGAGCACCCTGGGACAGTGGAAGGTGTCCCTGCCCATGGCAGGGGTGGGACTGGATGGGCTTTGAGGTCCCTTCCACCCCAGTCCAGCTGGATCGATTCTCTGATTCATCCCCAGCCTCTCTGCTGCACACCAACATCTCCCTCACACTTTTTCCCTTCTCCACCCTCACGTTCCCCCCTCCCACATTTTGCACCCGACGACCCCAACGCTTCTGATCCGTCGACCCAACCCCACGCTCCCTTTGCAGGGCACATTTCCAAGCAGCATTTCCACCCCAAAAAAGGAGAAGAAACCACTCCACCAACCTTCAACCCCGCTGATGCACTTGACCCTGTCCCGGACCTCGACGTTGTAGCCCTCGAAGGACATGAAGACCCCGTCGGGGTGGTAGGGAGCCCGCTGTGTGTATACTTTGGAGTAGCTATGAGAGAATTCAAACCTGTCATAACCATCGTACTGAGCAATTTTCCCATAAACCTCAAAGTATTTCTCTACCCAGCTGAAGGGCAGGAACACCTCGTTGCCCTCCCTGCGGCCCTTCACGGTGTGCTCCTCGTTGATCACACAGTCAATCTCCTCGTACTTGGGCGCGGGGGCTCTGCCGGCCCCGGCCACGGGGGGGGCTTTCTGCTGCTCCTGGGGGGAGGTGTCCTCACTGTGCCCCCGGGGCTCGTCCTCGGCGCCGCCGCGCCGCTCCGGGCCCGGCGGGATCCTCGGGAAGGGGCCGGCCGTGCCGGGGGAGCAGCGGTTCCACAGCAGCACCATCAGCAGCGTCAGCAGCGCGCAGACCACCAGCAGAGTCTTGTAGTTGACCCGAGCTGCCAAGCAACGCATATTCACACCATACCTGCAACACAGCGGGGACCGCGTCAGCGGGGACACACCCAGCTCCCGGGGAGCCTCTGCAGGGGACATCACCCCTCCTGCTCCTGGGGGAGCCTTTCCATGTGAACATCACCCCATGTGCTCCTGGGGGAACATCTCTACCAGGAACATCATCCCACGTGCTCCTGGGGGAGCCTTTCCATGTGAACATCACCCC